>JAJQKJ010001976.1:0-140000 GCA_029574335.1 Rana kukunoris
ATCATAATACTTGAAGCTCCTCCACCTCTCCCATACCTGAGCTCCTCCCTCATACCTGAGCTCTAATCGCCCCTCCAACGATACACTGAGCTCCTCCCTGCCCAATATTTATTTTTTACCTGAATGCACTCCCATCCTCCCCCTCATTTTGCTGAGCCCTATCATGTATAAAAGGCCCTAGATCATCCCATCCCCAGGACTATCCCCCAAGAGGTTCTCCACCTACCTTTGTGCTTCCTTCTACCCCAATACCTGGACACCTCCCTCCCCCATAGTTTGAGCTCTCCCTCCCTGACCATAGGTGTGCTTCCTCCCTTATCTCCATTGCTCGAGCCCCTGATTCATACTAGGAACACCCAGGTCCTTTTCCATCCTAGATCCGCACAGTGGTTTCTCCCACCACAGTGTATAGGAAGAGAATGATGCAATTCATATTTTCGAGAAAGTTAGTCTCTGGAGTCTGCCCACCTAATTCTGTGCTTTTACCTCCATTCAGGATCTCACTTTAGCTCGCACTTTTCATGAAGGTTACAATTTAAGATGTGGAATGTGAATTCCCCACAAAGGGAACAACGCAGTTTGTGACGGGGCCCTTATTAAATGGATCAAAACGCCTTTTAATCACTCCTTTGCGCAGACTGTAATTCTCTCACGTATTGCCAGTTCAGTTGTTTGTTGTGTTTTGTCGGTTTTATGATGCCGAATTTCTTTAAATCTGTTTCCGTTAGATTTATTATCTTTCTCACCAAAACCGCAACTTTGGTCACGTTATCCCAGAGAACATAAACGGCGTTTGCGAATTGTGGAACAGAAAAAGCCTCAGAGTTTTCTATGTTAAAAAATCAGCGGGAACCTTCCTGAACAAAGTCTTCTAAACCAGAGACAAGAAGTAAGTTGTGGGAAGTGAATTCCACCTGAAAGGCGGAAGACTACCCCGCGCGACGTTCCATTACAAGCCACACTGCCTGACGTTTAACAGGGAAAACCGCGCAGGACTCGTCTTTTTGATAACAGACACATTATTTAAAGTGTTTATTTGTCAAAAAGGAAACCTTTTTTCCACGCTCGGCCGCCAATACCCCCCCACCGAAAAAACACAAATAACAATTCCGATCAAACAAGCGACTCTTTTATTGTTTCCTATTTGTTTTAAATCAAATTCCAATTTGAAATAATCGTTTCTATACACACGAATTAAGGGAAAATTCTTCTATTAAAGATCGGGATCGTGGATGGCTTATCTCCCCAGGTGTCACTGATCATGGATGGCTCCTCCCCTGATGCTGTCTTAAGGTGGATGGCTTCCTTCCCGGTCCTTTGAAATGATGGCTGATTCGTGGATGGCTGCCTCTCCCCCGAGTTTGCCTTCTAGTGGATTGTTTGTCTGGATCCGATGGATGGCTCCCACCCGGGTGGTTCCAAGCCCTGATCTGAGGATGGCTCTCCTTCCCGGTGTATGATCTTGGGGTCGGAGGGGCTCCTACCAGGATGGGGGTGTGACAGATCTTTTGTGGTGGCAAAATCGGCTCCTCCACTGTGTATTACTGGATTATGGCTCCTTCCTGAGTAACGCCCTTTGTCTGATCGTAAGATTGGCTCGACCTCCCCCCGTTCCTTCTGGGATCGTGGTATTTGGATCCTTTCCTTGGTCCGACTGTCTTATTGTGATATAACTTGTATCCCCTTTGTGGGTCGGGTCTTCCGGTGTTATCCATCTTGATCCGTGCCGGATGGCTCCTCCCAGTGTCCTTTGATCGTGGATGGATTCCCTCCCCCGTGGGTCACCATCATGGATGGCTATTCCACACCGGTTTTGTAGCTTAATAGTGGAGGGCTCCTTCACTGGTTCTATGTATGAACGAGGTATGGATATACCTCCCCCGTCATTCTTACTGTGGATGGCTCCCAGTCCTATTTGTTGGATCATTCCCATGGCTACTTCTCCGTTTCTGTCTGACCACACATTAAGCGCCCTCGTCGCTCGTACTCCATCCTCCTCCAGAGCGTGGATAGCTCCTCCCCGGAGTCTGGTCTTGGACTCTATATTTCTTACTCGAGGATGGCTCCCTCCCCGCTGTGGTGTCGTGTTCTGGGAGCGTGTGCTCTGATGTGGATAGCCTCCTCCCCCGGTATCTTACTGTGGATGGCTCCTTCCCCGTTCTCCCTCGTCATCCTGAGATCCTCCTCCCCGGCTGTAGCCTAATACTACTACACCCTCCGGCCAGGACCCAGCACTGATCCTGGATGGCTCCATCCCCAGCTGTCCGGCTTACTGTGGATGGCCTCCCTTCCTCGGAATGTGTTGATCCCTAAGAGGCTCCTCCCCGGTCTTCTTCCTGAGGATGGCTCCCCCTTCCTGGTTTGTTATGAGTCCTAAATGGCTCCTCCCTGTTCTCTGTCTGTATTTACTTGACCTCTAATGTACCTGGGCTCCTTCCTCCTGCTATTGTTGACCCATTGTCTGATCGTATCTCTACGGATGGCCTCAAGCCGGCTTCCCAGGTCTGAAGATCCTGAGATCCTTCACCCCACCTGAGCTCCTCTCCCAACCCATACCTGACCCCTCCCTCCCCCCCTGATCGTTCCGGATGAGCTCTACTCCCCCCCCCCTTCCATCCTGGATCCCCCTGAGCCTTCCCCTGGTGTATTGATGCTCCTATCATTACTTGGACCCCCTTCGTTCTTCCTTCCCGATGTTTCTGACGAGCTCCGCCCAGTGGGATAGCTCATCCCCGGGCTTTTGCGTTGATGTGTGAGCTTACTTTGGATGGACTCCATCCCGGTCCCATCAGTATTCTCTCTAGGTAGGTGTCCCGTATTTCTGGAATTTCTCCTCCCATTGGTATTCTTGTTTTACTGTGGATGGCTCCTTCCCCCCCGGGCTATCCGTTGCCTACCAGTCCCCCTGTTTGCGCTCGTCATGGCGCATCCTTTCGTCCTTGATCCCCCTCGTTTTTCCTGTACATGGCTCTACTTCCCCGGTCTATTGCCTGTGGTGTTGTGCTATGATCGTGGATGGCTCCTTCTCGGTGTCCGTGATCGTGGATGGCACGCTCCCCGGTTGAATTCTGATCGTGGATGGCTTCTCCCCAGTTGTGTTCCTTACTGTGGATGGCTCCTTCCTTGGGTGTTCTGATCGAGGATGGCTCACTTCCCGGTGCTCTTACTGAGGATGGCTCACTTCTAGTTTATTTGTTCTTTTGTGGATCAGCTTCCCTCCCCGGTTGTTTCTTACACACGGATCGGCTAACTTCATCATAAAGATCTGATCGTGGATGGCTCCTTCCCGGTGTCTGATCGTGGATGGCTCCTCCCCGGTGTCTCTTCTGTGGATGGCTCCTTCCTGGTGGTCTGATCGTGGATGGCTCCTCCCCGGTGTATCTTATCGTGGATGGCTCCTTCCCCGGTGTCTGATCGTGGATGGCTCCAGTGTCTTACCGGGATGTCAGACTCCCTCACTGTCTGATCGGGGGATACATAGATCCTCCCCGTGATTGTTTTCTTACTGTGGATGGCTCCTTCCTGGTGTCTGATCGTGGATGGCTCCTCCCCGGCTGTTCTGATGGATCTCCCTTGTTTGGTTTGATCGTGGATGTCTCCTCCCCGGTGTCTGATCGTGGATGGCTCCTCCCCACCACCAAGGTTTTCACCGGTGGTCTGATCATGGATGGCTCCTCCCCGGTGTCTTAATGTGGATGTTGGATCCTTCCTGGTTGTCTGATCGTGGATGGCTCCTTCCGGTTTCATTGGATGGCTTACTCATGTGGCATGGCTCTCCCCTCGTGGTGGTCTTCTGATTGTTTGGTCGTGGTCCTTCCCCGGTTGTCTTACTGGATCTCCATCTCGTGCCTGGTGTATAGATCGCCCGGGATGGCTCCTCCCCGCTTTCCCTTAGGCTGTTGTTTATCTGTGGATGGCTCCTCCCCGGTGTTCTGATCGTCGTGGATGGCTCCTCCCCGGTGGTCTTACTGTGGATGGATCCTCCTGTGTCGATGTGGATGGCTCCTCCCGGGTGTCTCTATTACTGTTGATGGCTCCTTCTGGTGTCTGATCGTGGGATGGCTCCTCCCGGTGTCTTACTGTGGATGGCTCCTTCCTGGTGTCTGATCGTGGATGGCTCCTTCCCGGTGTCTGACTCGTGGAGGATGGCTCCTTCCCTGGTGTCTGATCGTGTGGATGGCTCCTCCCCGGTGTCTGATCGTGGATGGCTCCTTCCTGGTGTCTGATCGTGGATGGCTCCTTCCCGGTGTATCTGCTGATCGTGGATGGCTCCTTCCCCCCCCGGTGTCCTCCGTTTTGTTGGATGGCTCCTCCCCTGTGTCGATCGTGGATGGCTCCTCCCGGTGTCTTCTGTGGATGGCTCCTTCCCTGTGGATGTCCGTTGGATCGGGTGGGCGGGATGGGGATCGGCTCCTTCCCGGGTGGCCTTAGCTGATGGCTCCTCCCGGTGGATGGATATGGATCTTTCCCAGTGTTTGATGGATGGGCTCCTCCGGTGTCTGATCGTGGATGGCTCCTCCCCGGTGTCTTACTGTGGATGGCTCCTTCCATGATCGTGGATGGCTCTTCCCGGTGTCTTACGTGGATGGCTCCTTGCGTTGTCTGATCGTGGATGGTGTGATTGGTGATTCCGGTGGCTCCCCGGTTCTTTCTTATGGATGGCTCTCCTCCGTGTCTGATCGTGGATGGCTCCTTCCCGGGTGAATCCTGGGTGCTGGGTCTGTGGATGGCTCCTTTCCCGTGTGGTATTTCTCCCTGGTCGTGGATGTGGATGGCTTCCCGGTGTCTATTCTTGATGGCCCAGGGGTCCCAGAGGTGCCCTGGTCGTGGATGGCTCCTTTCCGTGTGGTCGTGGATGGATCTGGATCCGTGTCTGTCTGGATGGCTGTACCTCTCAGGTGTCTTACTGTGGATGGCTCTTCCGGTGTCTGATCGTGGAACTCACCTCCTGTGTGTCTACGTGGATGGCTCCTTCCCCGGGTGTTGTTAGGGGCTCCTGGGTCGTTCTGTGGGGCGCTTCCCCGGTGTCTGATCGTGGATGGCTCCTTCAGTGGTCTGATTCGTGGATGGCTCCTTCCTGGTGTCTGATTGGCGATCTCTTCCTGGTGTCTAACGTGGATGGCTCGTTCCGCATCGAGGGACGGGCTGTGTCTGATCGTGGATGCTCCTTCCCGGTGTCTGATGGGATGGCTCCTTCCCGGTGTCCTGATCGTGGATGGCCCTCTTTCCTGGTGTGTCCTGATCGTGGTGGATGGCCCTTCCGGGTCCTTTGGTGTGGATGGGCTCCTCTGGTTCTGATCTGGCTCTCCTTCCCAGGTGTGTTACTACTTGGTCCATCCCGGTGTTCTTCCTGGTGGTTGTTTCCTCTGTGATCGGACGTGTTCGAGCTTCCTTCCCGTGCTGTGGATGGCTCCTTCCTGGGTGTCTGATCGTGGATGGCTCCTTTCCTTCCTGCGTGTGTCTGATCGTGGGTTGAGGGAAGTTCCCGGGTGATGGGGACATGGAGGATCCCCGTGGCTGATATGGTGGCTCTTTCCGTGATGGTTTTCTGATCCTGGTTGTGGGCTCTTTCCCGTGGTGTATGGATGGGGATCCTGGGTCCTGTGGTCTAATGGCTCCTTCCCGGTGCTGATCGTGGATGGTTCTGACTGTGGGGTTATGGCTCCTTCCTGGTGTCTGATCGTGGATGGCTCCTTCCCTCTCTTCCTGCCCCTGGTGTTCTGATCGTGGATTGGCTCCTCCCCGGTTCTGTCTTAATGTGGATGGCTCCTCTTCGTCCTGGTGTCTGATCGTGGGATGGCTTCTTCCCTGTGCTGATCGTGGATGGCTCTCTTCCCTGTGTGTCTGATCGTGGATGGCTCCTTTCCTGGTGTCTGATCGTGGATGGCTCCTTCCCGGTGTCTGTCGTCGGATGGCTTTTCCTGGTGTTGATCGTGGATGGCTCCTTCCGTGTGTCTGATCGTGGATGGCTCCTTCCCGGTGTATCTGACTGGATGGTCATCGTTTGGATGGCTCTCCTTCCGCGGTTTTGTGTGTCTGGATGGTTTCCTTCCCACGTGATCCTTCGTATGGATGGCTCTTCCCGGTGTCTGATGGTCGGATGTGTCCCAGGGTATGGGGTCTGATTGGATGGCTCCTTCCCGGTTTGTCTGATCGTGGTGGTGGCTCCTTCCCGGTGTCTGATTGTGGATGGCTCCTTCCCGGGTGTCTGATCGTGGATGGCTCCTTCCCGGTGTCTGATCGTGGATGGCTCCTTCCCGGTGTCTGATCGTGGATGGCTCCTTCCCGGTGTCTGATCGTGGATGGCTCCTTCCTGGTTGTCTGATCGTGTGGCTCCTTCCCCATCGGATGGCTCCTTCCTGGTGTCTGATCGTGGATGGCTCCTTCCCGGTGTCTGATCGTGGAGGATGGCTCCTTCCTGGTGTCTGATCGTGGATGGCTCCTTCCTGGTGTCTGATCGTGGATGGCTCCTTCCCTGGTGTCTGATCGTGGATGGCTCCTTTGTCTGCTGGATGGCTCCTTCCCCCGTTGATGTCTGATGGCGTGGCTCCTTCCCGGTGTCTGATCGTGGATGGCTCCTTCCTGGTGTCTGATCGTGGATGGCTCCTTCCCGGTGTCTGATCGTGGATGGCTCCTTCCTGGTGTCTGATCGTGGATGGCTCCTTCCTGGTGTCTGATCGTGGATGGCTCCTTCCTGGTGTCTGATCGTGGATGGCTCCTTCCCGGTGTCTGATTGTGGATGGCTCCTTCCTGGTGTCTGATCGTGGATGGCTCCTTCCCGGTGTCTGATCGTGGATGGCTCCTTCCCGGTGTCTGATTGGATGGTTTGTCTGATCGTGGATGGCTCCTTCCCGGTGTCTGATTGTGGATGGCTCCTTCCTGGTGTCTGATCGTGGATGGCTCCTTCCCCGGTGTCTGATCGTGGATGGCTCCTTCCCGGTGTCTGATCGTGGATGGCTCCTTCCGGTGTCTGATCGTGGATGTAACTTCTGTCCCGTGTCACATGACCGCACAATTACAAGGGAAAGTACCGCAGTGCTGAATAGTAAAACATGCCCTGGTCATGAGGGGGGTAAATCTTCCGGAGGAGAAACGGGTAACACACCAGCGTTGGCCTCAATACAACGCACATGAATGTTAGTGAACCCCCCAGTATGAGGGGAGGGGATCATCCTTATATAGAAAGTCTTTTATCTTCATCTCTTGGCGGAATGAGTCATCGGATTATTTCCCGAGACGGAAGCGTCAGGGGATCGGCTGACAAGAGATCCCGATAACGACGCATTTCACTCCATTCAGGGAAAGAGCCCTTTATATTTATATAGATTCCACCATGGTGGGGGAGGGGTCACCATCAATCACTATCTGTATATAGTATATACCTCTCTGTATTGTGTAGTATATTAGTATATACCCCTCTGTATTGTGTAGTATATAGTATATACCTCTCTGTATTGTGTAGTATATAATATATACCTCTCTGTATAGTATATAGTATATACCTCTCTGTATTGTATAGTATATAGTATATACCTTTCTGTATTGTATATAGTATATACCTCTCTGTATTGTATAGTATATAGTATATACCTCTCTGTATTGTGTAGTATATATATATACCTCTCTGTATAGTATATAGTATATAGTATATACCTCTCTGTATAGTATATAGTATATAGTATATACCTCTCTGTATAGTATATAGTATATAGTATATACCTCTCTGTATAGTATATAGTATATACCTCTCTGTATTGTGTAGTATATAGTATATACCTCTCTGTATTGTATAGTATATAGTATATACCTCTCTGTATTGTTATAGTATATATAGTATATACCTCTCTGTATTGTATAGTATATAGTATATACCTCTCTGTATAGTATATAGTATATAGTATATACCTCTCTGTATTGTGTAGTATATAGTATATACCTCTCTGTTTAGTATATAGTATATAGTATATACCTCTCTGTATAGTATATAGTATATAGTATATACCTCTCTGTATTGTGTAGTATATAGTATATACCTCTCTGTATTGTGTAGTATATAGTATATACCTCTCTGTATTGTGTAGTATATAGTATATACCTCTCTGTATTGTATAGTATATAGTATATACCTCTCTGTATTGTATAGTATATAGTATATACCTCTCTGTATTGTATAGTATATAGTATATACCTCTCTGTATTGTATATAGTATATACCTCTCTGTATAGTATATAGTATATAGTATATACCTCTCTGTATAGTATATAGTATATAGTATATACCTCTCTGTATTGTGTAGTATATAGTATATACCTCTCTGTATAGTATATAGTATATAGTATATACCTCTCTGTATAGTATATAGTATATAGTATATACCTCTCTGTATTGTATAGTATATAGTATATACCTCTCTGTATTGTGTAGTATATAGTATATACCTCTCTGTATTGTATAGTATATAGTATATACCTCTCTGTATTGTGTAGTATATAGTATATACCTCTCTGTATTGTATATAGTATATACCTCTCTGTATTGTATAGTATATAGTATATACCTCTCTGTATTGTATAGTATATAGTATATACCTCTCTGTATTGTATATAGTATATACCTCTCTGTATTGTATAGTATATAGTATATACCTCTCTGTATAGTATATAGTATATAGTATATACCTCTCTGTATAGTATATAGTATATAGTTTATACCTCTCTGTATTGTATAGTATATAGTATATACCTCTCTGTATTGTATATAGTATATACCTCTCTGTATTGTATAGTATATAGTATATACCTCTCTGTATTGTATAGTATATAGTATATACCTCTCTGTATTGTATAGTATATAGTATATACCTCTCTGTATTGTATAGTATATAGTATATACCTCTCTGTATTGTGTAGTATATAGTATATACCTCTCTGTATTGTGTAGTATATAGTATATACCTCTCTGTATTGTATATAGTATATAGTATATACCTCTCTGTATAGTATATAGTATATAGTATATACCTCTCTGTATTGTGTAGTATATAGTATATACCTCTCTGTATTGTATAGTATATAGTATATACCTCTCTGTATAGTATATAGTATATAGTATATACCTCTCTGTATAGTATATAGTATATAGTATATACCTCTCTGTATTGTGTAGTATATAGTATATACCTCTCTGTATTGTATAGTATATAGTATATACCTCTCTGTATTGTATATAGTATATAGTATATACCTCTCTGTATAGTATATAGTATATAGTATATACCTCTCTGTATTGTATAGTATATAGTATATACCTCTCTGTATTGTATAGTATATAGTATATACCTCTCTGTATTGTATAGTATATAGTATATACCTCTCACACTGCGAAACGCGATGCAGAGGTCAATAAACACAGCATAAAGGGACAGATCGCGGCAAAGTGACAATATCAGAGCGTCCGGTCCAATCACCGGCACCCGGAACTTCCCGGGGAAAGGAAAGAATCGGCTCTTTGAAAATGTGATTTCTTTTTCCTGTGAAGTCCATCATGCTGAGTAACGAGCCCCCCCGCCACGTATTTATCACAGGACTCCCCCGGTCTTCATCTCCAATCCAATTCCCATCCCCCCACAGATATCCGACAACGCAGCTAGCAAAGAGAAAACCTTCACTTGTCTGGGGGGGTGGGGGGGGGAGGGGTAGCATCCTTAGGTCTCTCTGCATTGCTCTTGTCTCGGGAGAGCCGACAAGAGGAATGCAGAGGAATGTGAGGAGGGGGGGGGCTCCTGTAAGAGATGTGCAAATTCCTGGATGCCTCATAAAATACTCTTATGCCCCCCCCCCCCCCCCCACACACCATCAGATTTTCCATCGGAATTCCATTCAAGCTTGGCTTGCGTACACGCGGTCACACAAATGTTCTCTGAACTTTTGACCGCCAAGAACGCCGTGACGTACAAAACTACGACAAGCCAAGAAAAATAAGTCCAATGCTTCCGAGCATGCGTCAATCTTTTGTTGGCGGAAATTCCGACAGCAAAAGTCTGATGGAGCCGACACACAAAATCTCTCATCGGACTTTTGCTGGAGGAGAATCCAATGGTGTGTCCGGGGGATTGGATCTCATTCTCATGGAGTCCATATCGGCTCCCCGGAGATCATGCGCCATGCTAGCGGCTCGGAGTGATATCTCTGCGTTGGAAGGCCGGAGGCCTCGCTGGGATTGGATCTCATTCTCATGGAATCCATATCGGCTCCCCGGAGGTCATGCGCCATGCTAGCGGCTCGGGGTGATATCTCTGCGTTGGAGGGCCGGAGGCCTCGCTGGGATTGGATCTCATTCTCATGGAATCCATATCGGCTCCCCGGAGATCATGCGCCATGCTAGCGGCTCGGGGTGATATCTCTGCGTTGGAGGGCCGGAGGCCTCGCTGGGATTGGATCTCATTCTCATGGAATCCATATCGGCTCCCGGGAGTCATGCGCCATGCTAGCGGCTCGGAGTGATATCTCTGCGTTGGAGGGCCGGAGGCCTCGCTGGGATTGGATCTCATTCTCATGGAATCCATATCGGCTCCCCGGAGATCATGCGCCATGCTAGCGCCTCGGAGTGATATCTCTGCGTTGGAAGGTCGGAGGCCTCGCTGGGATTGGATCTCATTCTCATGGAATCCATATCGGCTCCCCGGAGATCATGCGCCATGCTAGCGGCTCGGAGTGATATCTCTGCGTTGGAAGGTCGGAGGCCTCGCTGGGATTGGATCTCATTCTCATGGAATCCATATCGGCTCCCCGGAGATCATGCGCCATGCTAGCGGCTCGGAGTGATATCTCTGCGTTGGAAGGTCGGAGGCCTCGCTGGGATTGGATCTCATTCTCATGGAATCCATATCGGCTCCCCGGGGGTCATGCGCCATGCTAGCGGCTCGGAGTGATATCTCTGCGTTGGAAGGTCGGAGGCCTCGCTGGGATTGGATCTCATTCTCATGGAATCCATATCGGCTCCCCGGAGATCATGCGCCATGCTAGCGCCTCGGAGTGATATCTCTGCGTTGGAGGCCGGAGGCCTCGCTGGGATTGGATCTCATTCTCATGGAATCCATATCGGCTCCCCCGAGATCATGCGCCATGCTAGCGCCTCGGAGTGATATCTCTGCGTTGGAGGGCCGGAGGCCTCGCTGGGATTGGATCTCATTCTCATGGAATCCATATCGGCTCCCGGAGATCATGCGCCATGCTAGCGGCTCGGAGTGATATCTCTGCGTTGGAAGGCCGGAGGCCTCGCTGGGATTGGATCTCATTCTCATGGAATCCATATCGGCTCCCCGGAGATCATGCGCCATGCTAGCGGCTCGGAGTGATATCTCTGCGTTGGAGGGCCCGAGGCCTCGCTGGGATTGGATCTCATTCTCATGGAATCCATATCGGCTCCCCGGAGATCATGCGCCATGCTAGCGGCTCGGAGTGATATCTCTGCGTTGGAGGGCCCGAGGCCTCGCTGGGATTGGATCTCATTCTCATGGAATCCATATCGGCTCCCCGGAGATCATGCGCCATGCTAGCGGCTCGGAGTGATATCTCTGCGTTGGAGGGCCGGAGGCCTCGCTGGGATTGGATCTCATTCTCATGGAATCCATATCGGCTCCCCGGAGATCATGCGCCATGCTAGCGGCTCGGAGTGATATCTCTGCGTTAGGGGGCCGGAGGCCTCGCTGGGATTGGATCTCATTCTCATGGAATCCATATCGGCTCCCCGGGGGTCATGCGCCATGCTAGCGCCTCGGAGTGATATCTCTGCGTTGGAGGGCTGGAGGCCTCGCTGGGATTGGATCTCATTCTCATGGAATCCATATCGGCTCCCCGGAGATCATGCGCCATGCTAGCGGCTCGGAGTGATATCTCTGCGTTGGAAGGCCCGAGGCCTCGCTGGGATTGGATCTCATTCTCATGGAATCCATATCGGCTCCCCGGAGATCATGCGCCATGCTAGCGGCTCGGAGTGATATCTCTGCGTTGGAGGGCCCGAGGCCTCGCTGGGATTGGATCTCATTCTCATGGAATCCATATCGGCTCCCCGGAGATCATGCGCCATGCTAGCGGCTCGGGGAGATATCTCTGCGTTGGAGGGCCCGAGGCCTCGCTGGGATTGGATCTCATTCTCATGGAATCCATATCGGCTCTCCCGGAGATCATGCGCCATGCTAGCGGCTCGGGGTGATATCTCTGCGTTGGAGGGCCCGAGGCCTCGCTGGGATTGGATCTCATTCTCATGGAATCCATATCGGCTCCCCGGGGGTCATGCGCCATGCTAGCGGCTCGGGGTGATATCTCTGCGTTGGAGGGCCCGAGGCCTCGCTGGGATTGGATCTCATTCTCATGGAATCCATATCGGCTCCCCGGGGGTCATGCGTCATGCTAGCGGCTCGGAGTGATATCTCTGCGTTGGAGGGCCCGAGGCCTCGCTGGGATTGGATCTCATTCTCATGGAATCCATATCGGCTCCCCGGGGGTCATGCGCCATGCTAGCGGCTCGGGGTGATATCTCTGCGTTGGAGGGCCCGAGGCCTCGCTGGGATTGGATCTCATTCTCATGGAATCCATATCGGCTCCCCGGGGGTCATGCGTCATGCTAGCGGCTCGGAGTGATATCTCTGCGTTGGAGGGCCCGAGGCCTCGCTGGGATTGGATCTCATTCTCATGGAATCCATATCGGCTCCCCGGGGGTCATGCGCCATGCTAGCGGCTCGGAGTGATATCTCTGCGTTGGAGGGCCCGAGGCCTCGCTGGGATTGGATCTCATTCTCATGGAATCCATATCGGCTCCCCGGAGATCATGCGCCATGCTAGCGGCTCGGAGTGATATCTCTGCGTTGGAAGGTTGGAGGCCTCGCTGGGATTGGATCTCATTCTCATGGAATCCATATCGGCTCCCCGGAGATCATGCGCCATGCTAGCGGCTCGGGGTGATATCTCTGCGTTGGAGGGCCGGAGGCCTCGCTGGGATTGGATCTCATTCTCATGGAATCCATATCGGCTCCCCGGAGATCATGCGCCATGCTAGCGGCTCGGAGTGATATCTCTGCGTTGGAAGGCCGGGGGCCTCGCTGGGATTGGATCTCATTCTCATGGAATCCATATCGGCTCCCGGAGATCATGCGCCATGCTAGCGGCTCGGAGTGATATCTCTGCGTTGGAAGGCGGGGGCCTCGCTGGGATTGGATCTCATTCTCATGGAATCCATATCGGCTCCCCGGAGATCATGCGCCATGCTAGCGGCTCGGAGTGATATCTCTGCGTTGGAAGGCCGGGGGCCTCGCTGGGATTGGATCTCATTCTCATGGAATCCATATCGGCTCCCCGGAGATCATGCGCCATGCTAGCGGCTCGGAGTGATATCTCTGCGTTGGAAGGTTGGAGGCCTCGCTGGGATTGGACGGATTAATAATGATAACTTGTGTGACAAACGCCGGAGAATCTCTCAGGACCAGATAATTGGAGTTGACATTTCATTAGACAATTAGGAAGAACATGACAAGTGATGGAGGACGAGGTCTCCAGATATTTCCACATGTCCGCCTGGCCGAGTGCACCGCCCCCTGAGCAGAGCGTGAGCTTCTAGGCCAAGGTTGCTGGAGAACTTAAGGGAGAACTCCAACCAAACTAGGAAAAATGGAACTCATCACATGACACCAATAGAGCCCAACTCCAGCCAAAGGCCTTTCCTGCTTAGCTTTGATCGATTGGGGGATGGGCAGGGCCCCGTCAGGTTTTATGAGATGAAGGAGATGAAGGAGAGCCAGCTCTGCAGTCCAGAACATTCAACACATTTCAGGGTTCAAAAAGTCCCCCTTCATCAGGGCTCAGAGGTGTTCAACTTGAGGCGATCTAAACACTTACAGCCGGATTCACGTAGCACTTACGCCGACATATCTCGAGATACACAGCGTAAGTACAAATGTGCGCCGTCATATCTGTGCGCCGGACCCGTAGAACTAAGATACGCCTAAAAACAGACTTCATCTGACCGACGTAACTTGCCTACGCCGGCGTAGAGTGGGCGTATAGTTACGCTGGACGCATGTGGCGCTCCCATTGGTTTTCGATGCAAATATGCAAATGAGGGAGATACGCCAATTCAAAAACGTACTTGCGCCGGCACATGTTTTAAGCGATTTGTGTAAGTTTTACATTCGGCGTAAAGTCATTCCCCATAGATGAGGCGCAACCCATGCAAAGGTATGGAGCAGGGAACGGACGCCATCACATTTTACGTAGTACGTGAATAGGGCTGGGCGTAGGTTACATTCACATCATAGGCAATTATTTCAACGTGACTGTGAGCATGCGCACTGGGATGCGTCCAAGGTACGACGCATGCGCAGTTCATTTTAAGTACTTGTCTGAAGCTCAGCCCATCATTTGCATGGGGTCACGCTTCATTTAAATGTATCACGCCCACTTCCACCTACTTTGACTTACGATGACTTACGCCTAGGAATTTACGCTACGCCGGCGCAGAGTTGGGAGCATTTGCTTTGTGAATTCCATGCTTCCCTCTCCGCGTTGCGCCAGAGTAGCGTAAAGTAGATACACTATGGCGGCATAAATATGCGCCGATGTACATGAATCTACCCCTTAGTATTATTTATCCAGAGAAAATTCCTTAAAGCCGTAATGAAGACTCCCCTCCATCCAATACCTCTGAGCCCTGATGAAGACCCCTCCATCCAATACCTCTGAGCCCTGATGAAGACCCCTCCATCCAATACCTCTGAGCCCTGATGAAGACCCCTCCATCCAATACCTCTGAGCCCTGATGAAGACTCCCCTCCATCCAATACCTCTGAGCCCTGATGAAGACCCCTCCATCCATCACCTCTGAGCCCTGATGAAGACCCCTCCATCCATCACCTCTGAGCCCTGATGAAGACCCCTCCATCCATTACCTCTGAGCCCTGATGAAGACTCCCCTCCATCCATCACCTCTGAGCCCTGATGAAGACTCCCCTCCATCCATCACCTCTGAGCCCTGATGAAGACTCCCCTCCATCCATCACCTCTGAGCCCTGATGAAGACCCCTCCATCCATCACCTCTGAGCCCTGATGAAGACCCCTCCATCCATCACCTCTGAGCCCTGATGAAGACCCCCCTCCATTCATCACCTCTGAGCCCTGATATAGACTCCCCTCCATCCAATACCTCTGAGCCCTGATGAAGACTCCCCTCAATCCATCACCTCTGAGCCCTGATGAAGACTCCTCCATCCATCACCTCTGAGCCCTGATGAAGACCCCTCCATCCATTACCTCTGAGCCCTGATGAAGACCCCTCCATCCATCACCTCTGAGCCCTGATATAGACTCCCCTCCATCTATCACCTCTGAGCCCTGATGAAGACTCCCCTCCATCCATCACCTCTGAGCCCTGATGAAGACTCCTCCATCCATCACCTCTGAGCCCTGATGAAGACCCCTCCATCCATTACCTCTGAGCCCTGATGAAGACCCCTCCATCCATCACCTCTGAGCCCTGATATAGACTCCCCTCCATTTATCACCTCTGAGCCCTGATGAAGACTCCCCTCCATCCATCGCCTCTGAGCCCTGATGAAGACTCCCCTCCATCCAATACCTCTGAGCCCTGATGAAGACCCCCCTCCATTCATCACCTCTGAGCCCTGATGAAGACTCCCCTCCATCCATCACCTCTGAGCCCTGATATAGACTCCCCTCCATCCATCACCTCTGAGCCCTGATGAAGACTCCCCTCCATCCATCACCTCTGAGCCCTGATATAGACTCCCCTCCATCCATCACCTCTGAGCCCTGATGAAGACTCCCCTCCATCCATCACCTCTGAGCCCTGATATAGACTCCCCTCCATCCATCACCTCTGAGCCCTGATGAAGACCCCCCTCCATTCATCACCTCTGAGCCCTGATGAAGACTCCCCTCCATCCATCACCTCTGAGCCCTGATATAGACTCCCCTCCATCCATCACCTCTGAGCCCTGATGAAGACTCCCCTCCATCCATCACCTCTGAGCCCTGATATAGACTCCCCTCCATCCATCACCTCTGAGCCCTGATGAAGACTCCCCTCCATCCATCACCTCTGAGCCCTGATGAAGACCCCCTCCATTCATCACCTCTGAGCCCTGATGAAGACTCCCCTCCATCCATCACCTCTGAGCCCTGATGAAGACTCCCCTCCATCCATCACCTCTGAGCCCTGATGAAGACCCCTCCATCCAATACCTCTGAGCCCTGATGAAGACTCCCCTCCATCCATCACCTCTGAGCCCTGATGAAGACTCCCCTCCATCCATCACCTCTGAGCCCTGATGAAGACTCCCCTCCATCCATCACCTCTGAGCCCTGATGAAGACTCCCCTCCATCCATCACCTCTGAGCCCTGATGAAGACTCCCCTCCATCCAATACCTCTGAGCCCTGATGAAGACCCCTCCATCCATCACCTCTGAGCCCTGATGAAGACTCCCCTCCATCCATCACCTCTGAGCCCGAGCTTCTATGACATGGGGGAGCCAGAGCTGCGGAATCACGTGACTGGACTGGAAGGGTCTGTAAGACAGGTAAGTATAGAGATCTTTTTAGGCGGGATAGGTAGCAGGAGGGGGAGGGAACGATTAGTGTTAGGCCCGTACACACGGTCAGACTTTTTGCCAACAAACTTCAAAATCTGCAAGTTTTCAAATTTGTCCGACCATGTGTACAGCGAGCCATCGGCAAACACGCATGCTCAGAACCATTGATAAAATCAACCAACAATAGCAGAAGTTTACCAAAGGGTGGCGGTAAAGAGCAAAAAAAACATGTGATGTTGGGAACGTTTTAGAAAAGTTTGCAGAAAAGTCCGAGCATGCGTGTGCTATGGGTGTGTCCTATGGGTGTGTCCTATGGGTGTGTCCTATGGGCGTGTACGCTATGGGTGTGTCCTATGGGTGTGTCCTATGGGTGTGTCCTATGGGTGTGTATGCTATGGGTGTGTCCTATGGGTGTGACCTATGGGCGTGTCCTATGGGTGTGACCTATGGGCGTGTCCTATGTGTGGGTGTGTCCTATGGGTGTGTCCTATGGGTGTGTACGCTATGGGTGTGTCCTATGGGTGTGTCCTATGGGTGTGACCTATGGGTGTGTCCTATGGGCGTGTCCTATGGGTGTGTCCTATGGGTGTGTACGCTATGGGTGTGACCTATGGGTGTGACCTATGGGTGTGTCCTATGGGTGTGTCCTATGGGTGTGTACGCTATGGGTGTGACCTATGGCTGTGTCCTATGGGTGTGTCCTATGTGTGTGTCCTATGGGTGTGTCCTATGGGTGTGCACGCTATGGGTGTGACCTATGGGTGTGTCCTATGGGTGTGTCCGATGGGTGTGTCCTATGTGTGTGTCCTATGGGTGTGTCCTATGGGTGTGTACGCTATGGGTGTGACCTATGGGTGTGTCCTATGTGTGTGTCCTATGGGTGTGTCCCATGGGTGTGTCCTATGTGTGTGTCCTATGGGTGTGTC
The DNA here is from genome assembly GCA_029574335.1 of Rana kukunoris. Classification (NCBI taxonomy): domain Eukaryota; kingdom Metazoa; phylum Chordata; class Amphibia; order Anura; family Ranidae; genus Rana; species Rana kukunoris. The sequence continues at coordinate 17,531 of JAJQKJ010001976.1, forward strand.
CTACGGGTGTGTCCTATGGGTGTACGCTATGGGTGTGTCCTATGGGTGTGACCTATGGGCGTGTCCTATGGGTGTGTCCTATGGGTGTGTACTATGGGTGTGTACGCTATGGGTGTGTACGCTATGGGTGTGTCCTATGGGTGTGTCCTATGGGTGTGTCCTATGGGTGTGTCCTATGGGTGTGTCCTATGTGTGTGTCCTATGGGTGTGTCCTATGGGTGTGTCCTATGGGTGTGTACGCTATGGGTGTGACCTATGGGTGTGACCTATGGGTGTGTCCTATGGGTGTGTCCTATGGGTGTGTACTATGGGTGTGTACGCTATGGGTGTGTACGCTATGGGTGTGTCCTATGGGTGTGTCCTATGGGTGTGTCCTATGGGTGTGTCCTATGTGTGTGTCCTATGGGTGTGACCGGACAGCTCCCTGCAGACAACAATCCAAGGGGAAGTTTGTTGGATGTCCCACCGTGTGTACGAGGCTTTAGTCTGAAAGGAATTCTCAGAAACGTCTCGGAGGTGACGCAGCGCCACAGCGATAAGTTCAGTCCGAGTGTTTTCATCAAATCCGATACAAAGACAAAAATCCAACACATTTCGGGGGTGAAAACCTCCTTCGTCAGGACTGGAGACGTCACGCGCCCTCAGATCCCGACAAGAAGAACAAAGAGACAGCGAGAAGAATATTCAGTGCACGAGTGATTGGAGGATCTGTGGAGTGGGAGGTCATTATGGTGGAATTGGTGGTCGGTCATAGACGCAGCAGACCGGCGATATCTGTACGATGTCCATGAGCACCCCCACCCCCCCCCACATCACATTCCATATACCAGGAAAACGTTGTTCGTTATTCTCGGATATCTCCGGCGCTGCCGCCCGGTAAACAGAGAGCGATGAGTGATTCACGCAGAACCTGCACTGCAGACGTGGCGGCGAAATCCATACATTTTACGTGCAATCGATGATTATGACGGACGGACAGATGGATCAGCCTATCGAATAAGACATATCCATTGATTAACGAGCCAATTATTAGATCATTTAACCAATCAGCCGATCAATAGCGCACAATAAATGCAAAAGCGAGTGGCTAAAACGTCTGCGCACATTCATCCGCCGCTAATCTCCGCCGTCATTTATATTTCATCAGCAGTAAAATTAAAGGTCCAGTAAAGTGAAAACATAAAAGTTACATTATGAAGGAAGAGTCGCCGATCCCGCCATCAATATTTATATCTGAGGATCGGGGGGAGGGGCGGATCTATGCAGCTTCTCTCCGGCCAGCCGCCATCGGCAAACACCGAAGTCTCACCGCAGAGATCCAGACAGGGAGCCGGAATGTTACAAACCTGCCAGTCTGCCGGAATAAATCCGCACACAGAGCCGGATTCACAAAGTGCTTACGCCGTCCTATCTCCAGTGCAAATATGCGCCGTCGTATCTCCAGTGCAAATATGCGCCGTCCTATCTCCAGTGCAAATGTGCGCCGTCGTATCTCCAGTGCAAATATGCGCCGTCCTATCTCCAGTACAAATGTGCGCCGTCCTATCTCCAGTGCAAATATGCGCCGTCCTATCTCCAGTACAAATATGCGCCGCCGTATCTCCAGTACAAATGTGCGCCGTCGTATCTCCAGTACAAATATGCGCCGTCGTATCTCCAGTACAAATGTGCGCCGTCGTATCTCCAGTACAAATGTGCGCCGTCGTATCTCCAGTACAAATGTGCGCCGTCGTATCTCCAGTACAAATATGCGCCGTCGTATCTCCAGTACAAATATGCGCCGTCGTATCTCCAGTACAAATGTGCGCCGTCGTATCTCCAGTACAAATATGCGCCGTCGTATCTCCAGTACAAATATGCGCCGTCGTATCTCCAGTACAAATATGCGCCGTCGTATCTCCAGTACAAATGTGCGCCGTCGTATCTCCAGTACAAATATGCGCCGTCGTATCTCCAGTACAAATGTGCGCCGTCGTATCTCCAGTACAAATGTGCGCCGTCGTATCTCCAGTACAAATATGCGCCGTCGTATCTCCAGTACAAATGTGCGCCGTCGTATCTCCAGTACAAATATGCGCCGTCGTATCTCCAGTACAAATATGCGCCGTTGTATCTCCAGTACAAATGTGCGCCGTCGTATGTCAAGTACAAATATGCGCCGTCGTATCTCCAGTACAAATATGCGCCGTCGTATCTCCAGTACAAATATGCGCCGTCGTATCTCCAGTACAAATATGCGCCGCCGTATCTCCAGTACAAATGTGCGCCGCCGTATCTCCAGTGCAAATATGCGCCGCCGTATCTCCAGTACAAATATGCGCCGTCGTATCTCCAGTACAAATGTGCGCCGTCGTATCTCCAGTACAAATGTGCGCCGTCGTATCTCCAGTACAAATATGCGCCGTCGTATCTCCAGTACAAATGTGCGCCGTCGTATCTCCAGTACAAATATGCGCCGTCGTATCTCCAGTACAAATGTGCGCCGTCGTATCTCCAGTACAAATATGCGCCGTCGTATCTCCAGTACAAATATGCGCCGTCGTATCTCCAGTACAAATATGCGCCGTCGTATCTCCAGTACAAATGTGCGCCGTCGTATCTCCAACAAATGTGCGCCGTCGTATCTCCAGTACAAATATGCGCCGTCGTATCTCCAGTACAAATGTGCGCCGTCGTATCTCCAGTACAAATGTGCGCCGTCGTATCTCCAGTACAAATATGCGCCGTCGTATCTCCAGTACAAATATGCGCCGTTGTATCGTATCCCAGTACAAATGTGCGCCGTTGTATCGTATCTCAGTACAAATGTGCGCCGTCGTATGCGCCGTCGTATACAAATATGCGCCGTACAAATATGTATCGCCAGTACAAATATGCTCCAGCCGTCGTACAAATATCCCGTCGTACAAATATGCGCCGTCCAGTATCAAATATGCCCGCCGTATCTCCAGTACAAATGTGCGCCGTCGTATGCGCCGCCGTATCTCCAGTACAAATATGCGCCGCCGTATCTCCAGTACAAATATGCGCCGTCGTATCTCCATACAAATATGCCGCCGTCTCCAGTACAAATATGCGCCGTCGTATCTCCAGTACAAATATGCGCCGTCGTATCTCCAGTACAAATATGCGCCGCCGTCGTATCTCCAGTACAAATATGCGCCGCCGTCGTCTCCATACAAATCCAGTGCGCCGTCGTGCGCCGTCGTCCAGTCAAATATGCGCCGTCAAATATGCGCCGTCGTCTCCAGTACAAATATGCGCCGTCGTATCTCCAGTACAAATGCGCCGTGTATCTCCAGCAAATATGCGCCGTCTCCAGTACAAATATGCGCCGTCGTATCTCCAGTACAAATGTGCGCCGCCGTATGTGCCGTCGTATCTCCAGTACAAATATGCGCGCCGTCGTATCTCCAGTACAAATATGCGCCGTGCCGTCGTATCTCCAGTACAAATGTGCGCCGTCGTATCTCCAGTACAAATGTGCGCCGTCGTATCTCCAGCAAATATGCCGTCGTATCTCCAGTACAAATGTGCGCCGTCCTATCTCCAGTACAAATATGCGCCGTCGTATCTCCAGTACAAATATGCGCCGTCGTATCTCCAGTACAAATATGTGCCGTCGTATCTCCAGTACAAATATGCGCCGTCGTATGTCCAGTGCAAATATGCGCCGTCGTATCTCCAGTACAAATATGCGCCGCCGTATCTCCAGTACAAATATGCGCCGTCGTATCTCCAGTACAAATATGCGCCGTCGTATCTCCAGTACAAATATGTGCCGCGTATCTCCAGTCAAATGTGCGCCGTCGTATCTCCAGTACAAATGTGCGCCGTCGTATCTCGTACAAATATGCGCCGTCGTATCCAGTACAAATATGCGCCGTCGTATCTCCAGTACAAATATGCCCGCCGTATCTCCAGTACAAATATGCGCCGTGTATCTCCAGCAAATATGCGCCGTCGTATGTCCAGTGCATATCGCCGTTGTACAAATATGCAAATGTGCGCCGTCGTATCTCCAGTACAAATGTGCGCCGTCGTATATGCGCCGTCGTATCTCCAGTACAAATATGCGCCGTCGTATCTCCAGTACAAATGTGCGCCGTCGTATCTCCAGTACAAATATGTGCCGTTATCTCCAGTACAAATACAAATGTGCGCCGTCGTATCTCCAGTACAAATATGTGCGCCGTCGTATCTCCAGTACAAATATGCGCCGTCGTATCTCCAGTACAAATATGCGCCGTCGTATCTCCAGTACAAATATGCGCCGTCGTATCTCCAGTACAAATATATCTCAGCGCCGTCGTATCTCCAGTACAAATATGCCGTCGTATCCAGTCCAGTACAAATGTGCGCCGTCGTATCTCCAGTACAAATGTGCGCCGTCGTATCTCCAGTACAAATATGTGCCGTCGTATCTCCAGTACAAATATGTCGTATCTCCAGTACAAATATGCGCCGCCGTATCTCCAGTACAAATATGCGCCGTCGCCGTCTATGCGCCGTCGTATGTCCAGTACAAATGTGCGCCGTCGTATCTCCAGTACAAATGTGCGCCGTCGTATCTCCAGTACAAATATGTTTGCGCCGTCGTATCTCCAGTACAAATATGCGCCGTCGTATCTCCAGTACAAATGTGCGCCGTCGTATCTCCAGTACAAATATGCGCCGTCGTATCTCCAGTACAAATGTGCGCCGTCGTATCTCCAGTACAAATATGCGCCGTCGTATCTCCAGTACAAATGTGCGCCGTCGTATCTCCAGTACAAATGTGCGCCGTCGTATCTCCAGTACAAATATGCGCCGTCGTATGTGCGCCGTCCTATCTCCAGTCAAATATGCGTATCTCCAGTACAAATGTGCGCCGTCCTATCTCCAGTACAAATGTGCGCCGTCGTATCTCCAGTACAAATGTGCGCCGTCGTATCTCCAGTACAAATGTGCGCCGTCCTACGCCGTCGTATGTGCGCCGTCGTATCTCCAGTACAAATGTGCGCCGTCGTATCTCCAGTACAAATGTGCGCCGTCGTATCTCCAGTACAAATGTGCCGTCGTATCTCCATGTACGCCGTCGTAAATGTGCGCCGCCGTATCTCCAGTGCGCCGTCGTATCTCCAGTACAAATGTACGCCGTCGTATCTCCAGTACAAATGTGCGCCGCCGTGCGCCGTCGTATCTCCAGTACAAATGTGCGCCGTCGTATCTCCAGTACAAATATGCGCCGTCGTATGTGCGCCGTCGTATCTCCAGTACAAATGTACGCGCCGTCGTATCTCCAGTACAAATGTGCGCCGTCGTATCTCCAGTACAAATGTGCGCCGTCGTATCTCCAGTACAAATATGTGCGCCGTCCTATCTCCAGTACAAATGTGCGCCGTCGTATCTCCAGTACAAATGTGCGCCGCCGTATCTCCAGTACAAATGTGCGCCGCCGTATCTCCAGTACAAATATGCGCCGTCGTATCTCCAGTACAAATATGCGCCGTCGTATCTCCAGTACAAATATGCGCCGTCGTAATGTGCGCCGTCGTATCTCCAAAATGCGCCGTCGTATCTCCAGTACAAATGTACGCCGTCGTATCTCCAGTACAAATGTACGCCGTCGTATCTCCAGTACAAATGTGCGCCGTCGTCTCCAGTACAAATGTGCGCCGTCCTATCTCCAGTACAAATGTGCGCCGTCGTATCTCCAGTACAAATGTGCGCCGCCGTATGTGCGCCGTCGTATCTCCAGTACAAATGTGCGCCGTCGTATCTCCAGTACAAATATGCGCCGTCGTATCTCCAGTACAAATGTGCGCCGTCGTATCTCCAGTACAAATATGCGCCGTCGTATCTCCAGTACAAATGTGCGCCGTCGTATCTCCAGTACAAATATGCGCCGTCCTATCTCCAGTACAAATGTGCGCCGTCGTATCTCCAGTACAAATGTGCGCCGTCGTATCTCCAGTACAAATGTGCGCCGTCGTATCTCCAGTACAAATATGCGCCGTCGTGCGCCGTCGTATCTCCAGTACAAATGTGCGCCGTCGTATCTCCAGTACAAATATGCGCCGTCGTATCTCCAGTACAAATGTGCGCCGTCGTATCTCCAGTACAAATATGCGCCGTCGTATCTCCAGTACAAATGTGCGCCGTCGTATCTCCAGTACAAATGTGCGCCGTCGTATCTCCAGTACAAATGTATGCGCCGTCGTATCTCCCGTCGTATCTCCAGTACAAATATGCGCCGTCGTATCTCCAGTACAAATGTGCGCCGCCGTATCTCCAGTACAAATGTGCGCCGCCGTATCTCCAGTACAAATGTGCGCCGTCGTATCTCCAGTACAAATATGCGCCGTCGTATCTCCAGTACAAATATGCGCCGTGTATCTCCAGCGCGCCGTATCTCCAGTACAAATGTGCGCCGTCGTATCTCCAGTACAAATGTGCGCCGTCCTATCTCCAGTACAAATATGCGCCGTCGTATCTGTGCGCCGACCCACAAAGCGACGCCGTCCTATCTCCACGTACAAATATGGCCGTCTTCAGTGCGCCGTCGTATCTCCAGCAAATATGCCCCGTAACAAATGTGCCTACGCCGGCGTAGAGCGGGCGCATACAAATGTGCGCCGTCGTAGTTACGCTGGACGCATGTGGCGCTCACATTGATTTTCGATGCAAAAATGCGAATTAGTTAAATTTGGCGATTCACGTACGTAGTTAAATTTGGCTTGCGCCCAGCACATGATATACGCGGTTTGCGTAAGTCGTACGTCCGGCGTAAAGTTATACCTCATATTGGAGGCGCAGCTCATGCAAAGGTCTGGAGCAGGGAACGGACACCGTCTAATTTCACGTTGTTTACGTGGTACGTGAATAGGGCGGGGCGTAGGTCACGTTCACGTCGTAGGCAGTGATTCGGCGTGATTCTGAGCATGCGCACTGGGATACGGCCACGGCACCACGCATGCGCCGTTCGTTTTAAGTACTTGTCTGGCACTCGGCCCATCATTTGCATGGGGTCACGAATTCCATTTTGCTTCCCTCTCTGCGCAGCGCCGGCGTAATGTAAAGAAGATAAATATGCGCCAATGTCTGTGAATCCGGGACACAATATACAGGAAAATCAGAAAGCCTTCATGAGCTCCAATCAGTGACTCTGCCTGGGATGATGTCATCAGTCTACTGCAGGCAAGAGGAGGCATTTCCTCAGTCTCCCCTCCCCCAGTGATCAGACCGTACATTGTAACATTGTGGAAGGATTTCTCAGGGGGCTCTCTGGAAATCTTGAGGTGATCGCTTGCATTCTCGGGGTGATCCAGTATTATATGGATTTCATTGTGTGGATCAGAAATTATTATTGTTAAGGTGGGGATGTGCGCTGTAGTTCTCGGGGCGCTCTCTCGTATTCTCAGGGTGATCTCTGGAAATCTCGGAGTGATGTCTGGAATTCTCGGGGTGATCTCTGGAAATCTCAGGGGATCTCTGGAAATCTCGGGGTGATCTCTGGAAATCTCGGTGTGATGTCTGGAAATCTCGGGGTGATCTCTGGAAATCTCAGGGATCTCTGGAATTCTCGGGTGATCTCTGGAATCTCGTGTGATGTCTGGAAATCTCGGTGATCTCTGGAAATCTCAGGGGATCTCTGGAAATCTCTCTCTGGAAATCTCGGTGTGATGTCTCTCGGGGTGATCTCTGGAATTCTCTCTGGGGGTGATCTCTGAAATCTCTCTGGAAATCTCGGGGTGATCTCTGAAATCTCAGGGGATCGGAATCTCGGGTGATCTCTGGAATTCTCAGGGCTCTCTCGTATTCTCTGGAATTCTCGGGGTGATCTCTGGAATTCTCAGGGGATCTCTGGAAATCCCGGTGCACTCTCTCGTATTCTTGGGGTGATCTCTGGAAATCTCGGGGTGATCTCTGGAATTCTCAGGGGGGGGTTATGTGGAAATCTCTGGAATTCTCGGGGTGATCTCTGGAAATGTCAGGGTGATCGCTGGAAATCTCGGGGTGATCTCTGGAATTCTCGGGGTGATCTCTGGAAAAGTCAGGGTGATCGCTGGAAATCTCGGGGTGATCTCTGGAATTCTCGGGGTGATCTCTGGAAAAGTCAGGGTGATCGCTGGAAATCTCGGGGTGATCTCTGGAATTCTCGGGGTGATCTCTGGAAATCTCAGGGGGATCTCTGGAATTCTCGGGGTGATGTCTGGAATTCTCACGGCGCTCTCTCGTATTCTCAGGGTGATCTCTGAAAATCTTGGGGTGATCTCTGCAATTCTCGGGGTGATCTCTGGATATCTCGGGGTGATCTCTGGAAAACTCAAGGCGATCTCTGGAATTCTCGGGGTGATCTCTGGAAAACTCAAGGCGATCTCTGGAAATCTCGGGGGATCTCTGGAATTCTCAGGGTGATCTCTGGATATCTCGGGGGGATCTCTGGAATTCTCGGGGTGATCTCTGGAAATCTCAAGGCGATCTCTGGAAATCTCGGGGGATCTCTGGAATTCTCAGGGTGATCTCTGGATATCTCGGGGGATCTCTGGAATTCTCGGGGTGATCTCTGGAAATCTCGGGGTGATCTCTGGAAATCTCAAGGCGATCTCTGGAATTCTCTGGGTGATCTCTGGAAATCTCGGGGTGATCTCTGGAATTCTCGGGGGGGATCTCTGAAAATCTCAGGGTGATCTCTAGAAATCTCAAGGCGATCTCTGGAATTCTCGGGGGGATCTCTGAATATCTCGGGGTGATCTCTGGATATCTCAGGGTGATCTCTAGAAATCTCAAGGCGATCTCTGGATATCTCGGGGTGATCTCTGGAATTCTCAGGGGGGGTTATGTGGAAATCTCTGGAATTCTTGGGGTGATCTCTGGAAAAGTCAGGGTGATCGCTGGAAATCTCGGGGTGATCTCTGGAATTCTCGGGGTGATCTCTGGAAAAGTCAGGGTGATCGCTGGAAATCTCAGGGTGATCTCTGGAATTCTTGGGGTGATCTCTGGAAATCTCAGGGGGATCTCTGGAATTCTCGGGGTGATATCTGGAATTCTCAGGGCGCTCTCTCGTATTCTCAGGGTGATCTCTGAAAATCTTGGGGTGATCTCTGCAATTCTCGGGGTGATCTCTGGATATCTCGGGGTGATCTCTGGAAAACTCAAGGCGATCTCTGGAATTCTCGGGGTGATCTCTGGAAAACTCAAGGCGATCTCTGGAAATCTCGGGGGATCTCTGGAATTCTCAGGGTGATCTCTGGATATCTCGGGGGGATCTCTGGAATTCTCGGGGTGATCTCTGGAAATCTCATGGCGATCTCTGGAAATCTCGGGGGATCTCTGGAATTCTCAGGGTGATCTCTGGATATCTCGGGGGGATCTCTGGAATTCTCGGGGTGATCTCTGGAAATCTCGGGGTGATCTCTGGAAATCTCAAGGCGATCTCTGGAATTCTCTGGGTGATCTCTGGAAATCTCGGGGTGATCTCTGGAATTCTCGGGGTGATCTCTGGAAATCTCAGGGTGATCTCTAGAAATCTCAAGGCGATCTCTGGAATTCTCGGGGGGATCTCTGAATATCTCGGGGTGATCTCTGGATATCTCGGGGGGATCTCTGGAATTATCGGGGTGATCTCTGGATATCTCGGGGGGATCTCTGGAATTCTCGGGGTGATCTCTGGATATCTCGGGGGGATCTCTGGTATTCTCAGGGTGATCTCTGGAATTCTCTTGGTGCTCTCTCGTATTCTCGGGGTGATCTCTGGAAATCTCGGGGTGCTCTCTCGTACTCTCGGGGCGCTCTCTCGTATTCTCGGGGTGATCTCTGGAATTCTCGGGGTGATCTCTGGAATTCTCGGGGTGCTCTCTCGTATTCTCGGGGTGATCTCTGGAAATCTCGGGGCGCGCTCTGGAATTCTCAGGGTGATCCGGTGTAATGATCTCGTTGTGCGGATCAGAAATGATTCATGTGGGGGATGTGCGCTGTAGCGGACACAATGATTGGCTGAGTGGAATATTGAAGGTTGGCGACTCGTAAATTGTTGTATTTCTGTGGGAGGGCGGGGGTGGGGAGGCTGTGGGAAGGGCCCGGGGCCCATTTATGTAATTGCCATATTTAGCGGGATGTCATGATGGATGAATGATCAGAGAGCGGGATGACGGTCATACATCATCGTGCGAGGAGAGGACCGCGGGCTGCGACCGGCACACGGGGAAGTCATCCGAGAGAACAAGCCGCGCCGATGGCCGGCGGGGGAGGTGACGTCCCTACGAGAGTCCGCCGGCTAAATGTGCAAAGCCAACCGACCCACAGCAGCCAATCAGCTGCCGTCTTTTATCGTTCTGACTGATCTGGGCTGAGAAAGGGCGACTCTGATTGGTTGTAGTTCATTGTAGATCTCTGCATCGTCCTCCGACCTCCACAATGAGGCGATGGAGACCGATCATTTCCAATAACCGATCAATAACTAAAACCCGCAAACGTTCCATCTACAGCCGGATGATCATCGAAAACCCAACACAGAGAAAAACATCGGGAATTGTTCCGAGAATCTCCACCCCCCCGCCTAGAATCAGAGATACGGAGGCCGTCACCGCGGAAACCTTCCTGGAAATGCCGACTGCCTGGATTTCACATTCATCCGCCAATCCCCAAACTGCAGCCAGATGAGGTCCGCCTTCTGCCCCCACCCACTTCTATTATCAGCTTAGCTGAACCAACGTTCCCTGCCCTCCCCTCTCCTCCCCAACCCTCCTCTCCAGCAATGTGATGTCCCCTCCCCACCCCTCCTCTCCAGCAATGTGATGTCCCCCTCTCCTCCCCACCCCTCCCCTCCAGCAATGTGATGTCCCCTCTCCTCCCCACCCCTCCTCTCCAGCAATGTGATGTCCCCTCTCCTCCCCACCCCTCCTCTCCAGCAATGTGATGTCCCCTCCCCACCCCTCCTCTCCAGCAATGTGATGTCCCCTTTCATCCCCACCCCTCCCCTCTGAATCGCAATGTCCCCTCTCCCCCCTCCCCTCCAGCAATGTGATGTCCCCTCTCCTCCCCACCCCTCCCCTTCAGCAATGTGATGTCCCCTCCCCTCCCCACCCCTCCTCTCCAGCAATGTGATGTCCCCTTTCATCCCCACCCCTCCCCTCCAGCAATGTGATGTCCCCTCCCCACCCCTCCTCTCCAGCAATGTGATGTCCCCTTTCATCCCCACCCCTCCCCTCTGAATCGCAATGTCCCCTCTCCCCCCTCCTCTCCAGCAATGTGATGTCCCCTCTCCTCCCCACCCCTCCCCTCTGCATCAAAATGTCCCCTCTCCTCCACTCTCCTCCACTCCTCTCCAGCAATGTAATGCCCCCTCTCCCCCCTCCCCTCCAGAAATGTGATGTCCCCTCTCCTCCCCTTCCCTCTCCCCTCCCCTCCAGCAATGTGATGTCTCCTCTCCTCCCCTTCCCTCTCCCCTCCCCTCCAGCAATGTGATGTCCCCTCTCCTCCCCTGCCCTCCAGCAATGTGATGTCTCCTCTCCTCCCCTCCAGCAATGTGATGTCCCCTCTCCTCCCCTCCCCTCCAGCAATGTGATGTCCCCTCTCCTCTCCTCCCCTCCAGCAATGGGATGTCTCCTCTCCTCCCCTCCCCTCCATCAATGTGATGTCTCCTCTCCTCCCCTCCAGCAATGTGATGTCCCCTCTCGTTCCCTCCCCTGCAGCAATGTGATGTCCCCTCTCCTCCCCTCCCCTCCAGCAATGTGATGTCTCCTCTCCTCCCCTCCAGCAATGTGATGTCCCCTCTCCTCCCCTCCCTTCCAGCAATGTGATGTCTCCTCTCCTCCCCTCCAGCAATGTAATGTCCCCTCTCCTTCCCTCCCCTCCAGCAATGTGATGTCCCCTCTCCTCTCCTCCCCTCCAGCAATGTGATGTCTCCTCTCCTCCCCTCCCCTCCAGCAATGTGATGTCTCCTCTCCTCCCCTTCAGCAATGTGATGACCCCTCTCCTTCCGTCCCCTGCAGCAATGTGATGTCCCCTCTCCTCCCCTCCCCTCCCCTCTAGCAATGCAATGTCTCCTCTCCTCCCCTCCAGCAATGTGATGTCCCCTTTCCTTTCCTCACCTCCGGCAATGTGATGTCCTCTCTCCTCCCCTCCCCTTCCCTCCAGCAATGCAATGTCTCCTCTCCTTAATAGAAAACACTCCTGTTCCTGGCCCATCCCCTGGGATCACAGAAAATGCTCCTGTTTCTGGCCCCCCATGGTAGTGCACAGTGTGGTCAGGATTGTATTCTGAAGTTCCTCCAGTAGAGGAGACCTCGGTAGCTCGGAAATAATCGAAGGAAGTTCGGCAATCATCGACTGATGGATTGCAGGATTGAACATCTCTGGCGGCGGCACACATCTGTCTGAGGACCACACATGGGCCGACCTTGGCCCCCACCCCGGCACCTCGGACAGAGTCCACTCTTGTCCTGAATTAGCGGAATGACTTGTGGCTTCCATTCTTCTGTCTCTTAATGTATTACAATCCGAGCCGACGGTTACCATGGAAACTGCCGGATTCCTGCAGAAGGGAGCAGCCACGCCGTTGTGAGACTTGAAATCGACTCCGAGCCGCAGTAGCACTTTACATGCTGAATATGGCGCCGGAGGATGGGGGTACAACCCAACCCCCCGGAGAAAAGCGGACTTCTACAGAGGACACCCGCCTGCACCCCCCCTCAAATCTCAGCTTCACACACAACAATGGAGAGGGGTCTGTGCTACTGTGCTACGCGTTTCATCTCTCTGCTAATATCTGACCTCCGCCCCCTTCATAGAGAGAGTACTATCCCCCCTCATCCCCCAGACCCCCCTTTCAGTGTTATATCCCCCTTCATAGAGAGAGTACTATCCCCCCTCATCCCCCAGACCCCCCTTTCAGTGTTATATCCCCCTTCATAGAGAGAGTACTATCCCCCCTCATCCCCCGGACCCCCCCTTTCAGTGTTATATCCCCCTTCATAGAGAGTTCTATCCCCCCTCATCCCCCGGACCCCTCCTTCAGTGTTATATCCCCCTTCATAGAGAGAGTACTATCCTCCTTATCTCGCTCACACCCCCTCATCCCCCGGACCCCCTCATCGCCTGGACCCCCCCTTCAGTCTTGCACAGGTGAACTGGCTCCTCCTCCTCGGTCTTGCAAAGGTGTATCGGCTCCTCTCCTGGACTGAAACAGCTTCCTCTGATATCTCCGCACACTGTGAGCTTCTCACAATGTGCATTAGAAGCTGCCAGCAAGTCAGATAGAGCCCCGCCCCATTCATTCATTGGACGTCCTCCAGCCAAGACTGAGGGGGAGGAGCTGTACACCTGTGCAAGACTAAAGGGGGGAGGGGATATAAACGACTTTTCATCATCAAAAACCAGCAACTCATCCTCCAATCACAGAGGCCGGAGGTTGTCAGAGAACGGAGGAGGAAGTCGGCGACGTGTTCTGTCATCTTCTTATTGTGATGATGAACGTTCCGCCTGTCACAGCACCACTAATGTTTAATGAAGCCAATTAAATCCCGTGGAGGGGGAGGGGTGCAGCGTTCAGTGGCGGATGTGAAACAATAGGGAGAATCTTAAAGAGAACCGGTCACAAGATTATTAGAACACCCCCCTCCCCATCTTTATTAATGACATGCCGCTGGTTTTGGTATTAGAAATTATTGTCTTTTTTTTATTTAGTAGAATTCTGTTTTCACTTCTTTTTCATCCTTTGTTGCAGCTCAGCACTGCAGATCTCCTGCAATCTCTTTGCAGCCACTTCCTGACAGAGCGTTGTTACCCCAGAACAGGAAGTGCCGCCCCCGGCCTGAGAAGAAGAGCCCGCCTCTGGCCTGAGAAGAAGAGCCCGCCCCTGGCCTGAGAAGAAGAGCCCGCCCCTGGCCTGAGAGGAAGAGCCCGCCCCTGGCCTGAGAAGAAGAGCCCGCCCCTGGCCTGAGAAGAAGAGCCCGCCTCTGACCTGAGAAGAAGAGCCCGCCCCTGGCCTGAGAAGAAGAGCCCGCCTCTGACCTGAGAAGAAGAGCCCGCCCCTGGCCTGAGAAGAAGAGCCCGCCTCTGGCCTGAGAAGAAGTGCCTGCCCCGGACTGAGAGGAAGAGCCCGCCCCTGGCCTGAGAAGAGCCCGCCCCCGGCCTGAAAAGAAGAGCCCGCCCCTGGCCTGAGAAGAAGAGCCCGCCTCTGACCTGAGAGGAAGAGCCCGCCCCTGGCCTGAGAAGAGCCCGCCCCAGGCCTGAAAAGAAGAGCCCGCCCCTGGCCTGAGAAGAAGAGCCCGCCTCTGGCCTGAGAAGAAGAGCCCGCCCCTGGCCTGAGAGGAAGAGCACGCCCCTGGCCTGAGAAGAAGAGCCCGCCCCTGGCCTGAGAGGAAGAGCCCGCCCCTGGCCTGAGAAGAAGAGCCCGCCCCTGGCCTGAGAAGAAAAGCCCGCCCCTGGCCTGAGAAGAGCCTGCCTCTGACCTGAGAAGAAGAGCCCGCCCCTGGCCTGAGAGGAAGAGCCCGCCCCTGGCCTGAGAGGAAGAGCCCGCCCCTGGCCTGAGAAGAGCCCACCTCTGACCTGAGAAGATGAGCCCGCCCCTGGCCTGAGAGGAAGAGCCCGCCCCTGGCCTGAGAGGAAGAGCCCGCCCCTGGCCTGAGAAGAGCCCACCTCTGACCTGAGAAGATGAGCCCGCCCCTGGCCTGAGAGGAAGAGCCTGCCCCCGGCCTGAGAAGAAGAGCCCATCCCCGGCCTGAGAAGTAGAGCCTGCCCCCAGCCTGAGAAGAAGAGCCCAGCCCCAGCCTGAGAAGAAGAGCCCGCCCCTGGCCTGAGAAGAGCCCGCCCCCGGCCTGAGAAGAAGAGCCCGCCCCTGGCCTGAGAAGAAGTGCCTGCCCCGGACTGAGAAGAAGTGCCTGCCCCGGACTGAGAAGAAGAGCCCGCCCCTGGCCTGAGAATAAGAGCCTGCCCCCGGCCTGAGAAGAAGAGCCCGCCCCTGGCCTGAGAAGAAGAGCCTGCCCCCGGCCTGAGAAGAAGAGCCCGCCCCTGGCCTGAGAAGAAGAGCCCGCCTCCGGCCTGAGAAGAAGAGCCCGCCCCCGGCCTGAGAAGAAGAGCCCACCCCTGGCCTGAGAAGAAGTGCCTGCCCCGGACTGAGAAGAAGTGCCTGCCCCGGACTGAGAAGAAGTGCCTGCCCCGGACTGAGAAGAAGTGCCTGCCCCGGACTGAGAAGAAGAGCCCGCCCCTGGCCTGAGAAGAAGTGCCTGCCCCGGACTGAGAAGAAGTGCCTGCCCCGGACTGAGAAGAAGAGCCCGCCCCTGGCCTGAGAAGAAGAGCCTGCCCCCGGCCTGAGAAGAAGAGCCCGTCTCCGGCCTGAGAAGAAGAGCCCACCCCCGTCCTGAGAAGAAGAGCCCGCAGTGCCTAGGCACAGGAAGTACATAAAATCGGCAGTGCCTAGGCACAGGAAGTACATAAATATCTGCAGTGCCTAGGCACTAAGTACTTCTCAGGACTCATTTTCTTCCTCCAGGTCGGATTGGAGAGTCCAGCTGAGGCACTCACTATCAGATATCAGACACATTTCTGGGTTCCGTTTTACTTTAATCAGGATATGTCGTTTAGAAGAAGCCGCGGCGGGCGGTGGGGGGAGGGGAGGGTTTGCAGGACGCTCTCCTGGGTTCTGAGTCAGGGGCGGGCGGTGGGGGGAGGGGAAGGAGCTGTTCTTCTTCGATGATATTCATAGTTCACCGGTTCCGTTGGACCTCCACCAAGCCGGGGACGGCGCCGATGTTCAGGTTGGGCGACTTTCTGCTTCTATATATAAACGGCAAGTTTTTTTTCTCTTCCTCATTTCAGCAAAACAAACAAAATGAGCAACGAAGGCAGAAAATTAATAGAGCGGCGCAAAAGTTCAGAAAACTCAAATATCAAGCACCGCACGTTAAAGGGCCGCCGTCGCCCCCGCCGTCTCCATATCCAGACTTATCCCCCTATATACAGCCCAGGGGTGGGGATGGCCAGGGTTGGAGGATGGGATAGGGGATGATATGGGGATGGGATGAGGGTTGGGGATGGGGGGTGAGATTGGGGAAGGGGTGGGGGTGGGTATGGGATGGGGGGGCACTGATGGTATTTTTGCCTACATTACACTTCATAAACCGTCCTTTAACGGTATGGCCAGTGGGACCCAGAGGCTCTTGAAGGATGTGGGGTACTCATGTTTCAGCTTCCCCAATGACTCTTGCGGCTAGGGTCATCCTATGTCCACTAGGGGCATAGGATGACTGAGAAATTATATCTTGAATTTCATGAGAAGGGACAGTAATGATAATTCACAATGCATTCCAGGATATCTTGAAATATTACAGGTGGTTAATTCTGAACCCAACAGGTCAATAGGACAGTGATTCATTCAATTTGGGGACACAAGTGTTAATTAAGTCTGGTTCCTAAGATATTTCATTGTGTGATGCTAATTAACACTGTATTGTGTGAAAGTTCTATTGATGCTAATATGTGTTGTGAGTTAGCACACTCTAAAGGTCAGACGTCTGACTTATGTTTACTAAAGGAATGTGTATTGTGTAGCAGGTGAGAATAGCTTATCACGGAGTCGGAATGTCTGTCTAAGATGTTGTGGGTGGAGTGTGTCATTGTCCCTTTGATTACTGCAGCATGCTTTTGGTTGCTAACTGTATAAGAGTCTGAGTTTTACCATTAAAGTATCTATCCATTTGGAACCAGAGAACAGAGCTTGTGTCTCGTTTTCTGGGGGAATTCTTTGGATCCTGTCTGCTGGATTGTGGAGTGTCGAGAAGCTGTCTTGGGTTGGTGGAATGGAATATCGTAAACGGTGTTAACCCCTGACCCGTTACACCGTCCAATTCCATTTGATTTGTATCCAATCAGACACGCCCCTGAACTCGCCGGTAGATCTAGAGGAGATCGTACAATCAATCGTATGGTCAGGTTAAGTGCATAAACCCCAGCAAACGACCAGAATTGAGCGTTGCAGAAGTAAAACCCACTGGCGATCGGTTGGCATGGAGACGGTACTTAGCGCCTGGCCCCTCGCCGATATTTTTGTTGTTGGATAATCCTGATGGACTCGCGTGATGCTGCTTTAGTTCTATTTCCAGCTTGGCAGGTGAACAGCCGGTGGGCCGCTAAATGGTGGCGACTGGGGGGCTCCCATTCCACACATTCCATCCTTGCAGAAGACGTTCCCCCACCCCGGCGCCGTTCTCTCGCCCCCGACATCATTTTCACCCCCGACACCGTTCCCTCGCCCCCGGCGTCGTTCCCTCACCCCCAACATCGTTCCCTCACCCCCGGCGTCGTACCCCCCCCCCCGACGTCGTTCTCTCGCCCCCAACATCGTTCCCTCACCCCCGGCGTCGTACTCTTACCCCCGACATCGTACTCTCCCCCCGACGTTGTTCCCTCACCTCCGACGTCGTTCCCTCACCCCCGGCGTCATTCCCTCACCCCCAACATCGTTCCCTCACCCCCGGCGTCGTACCCCCCCCCCCGACGTCGTTCTCTCGCCCCCGACATCGTTCCCTCACCCCCGGCGTCGTACTCTTACCCCCGACATCGTACTCTCCCCCCCCCCGACGTCGTACTCTCCCCCCGACGTTGTTCCCTCACCCCCGACGTCGTTCCCTCACCTCCTACGTCGTTCCCTCACCCCCGATGTCGTTACCTCACCCCCGATGTCGTTCTCTCACCCCCGGCGTCGTACTCTTACCCCTGACATCGTACTCTCCCCCCGACGTCGTTCCCTCACCCCCGACGTCGTTCCCTCACCTCCGACGTCATTCCCTCACCCCCGATGTCGTTCTCTCACCCCCGACGTCATTCCCTCACCCCCGACATCGCTCTCTCACCCCCGGCGTTGTACTCTCCCCCTGACATCGTACTCTCCCCCCGATGTCGTTCCCTCACCCCCGGCGTCGTACTCCTCACCCCCGATGTCGTTCCCTCACCCCCGACGTCGTTCCCTCACCCCCGACATCGCTCTCTCACCCCCGGCGTCGTACTCTCCCCCCGATGTCGTTCCCTCACCCCCGACGTCGTTCCCTCACCCCCGATGTCGTTCTCTTGCCCCCGATGTCGTCCCCTCACCCCCGATAATGTTCCCCCGTCCCTGACGTGGTCCTGTCATCCCCAATGTCATTCTCTCACCCCCAACATCGTTCCCTCGCCCCTAACATCACTCTCTCACCCCCGACGCCATTCCCTCACCCCCGACGCCATTCCCTCACCCCCGACGCCATTCCCTCACCCCTGACGTCATTCCCTCGCCCCGACATCGCTCTCTCACCCCCGACGACGTTCTCTCACTCCCGACGTTGTTCTTTCACCCCCAATGTCGTTCTCTTGCAACCAACGTCGTTCTCTCGCCCCGAAGTCCTTCCCTCACTCCCGACGTTGTTCCCTCACCCCCGATGTTGTTCCCTCACCCCCGATGTCGCTGCTCTATTGTCGTTTGCCAAATTCCATAGATCATTTGAGGTTTCCCCTCCCGAGGGTCCAATAAGAAGCTGCATCTGCTTGCGGTGTGTAAATATTTTTATTGGTTAAGGGAATGTATCTAAACATAGGCAGCTGCCGATCGTGTGAATAGAGGCCCCCGCGTGACGCCATGTAATGATCGGGTATTTCTGAGCGCTCATTCCAGATGTCAGAGATAACCGGTGCCGGGAGTTCCTGGCGTTGCCCATAGATGGTTCTCTCATTTGACTCTCTAGAAGGAGTCTGGCCTCGCATCTGATGAGATCATTAGGCTTTGCGTGGAATGAAATATCGGCTTCATTGAGGGCCTCAGGCGGCTCTCCAGCTCTCTTCATGCCAACAGAACAGGTGCCAATCTCAGCCTTCCCCTCCCCCACCCCCCTGACTGCCCGCCGGAGCCTTCACCTTCTTAGCAGAATGCTGATTGGTTCCCAGGGAAGTTGTGGAAAAGCCTTTGAAGAAAAGGGAAACGTTTTAATGGAGAAGGAAGAGGGGTCAGGCCACTACCTATGTCGGGTACGCTGGTAGAAACCGAGATTTCCTCAAACCCCCCCCCCCCAGTGATCAGACTTTACACTGTAACGTTGTAGCAAGTCACAAGGTGCCGTCCTTCTGGAGAGGAAGGCAGATAAAGACATCGTCAGGGGGGTCCTGTGATCTCTGTGAGAGATAATAAATACCTGGAAGGGGACACAGTACTCCGCATGCCCCCAACATGCCGGATCCACTTCACCACACGGAGGTCCAAGTTACGCATCGCACCTTCTCCGTCCCCCAAGATCACCAAATCTCAGGATCTGAAGACAGTTGAGCATTCACCAAATTCAGCTCTGACCCGCCCCGCTATTGGTCGGTGAGATGTGACCAGTAATAAATGACAGCGAGTAGAAGGGGGCGGGTCTAAGAATGACTTCCTCCTAAGTCAGGTGGCCAAGTTCTATGCCATATAAACCCCCCCCCCCCTCCCCCCCTGGGCACCTCCAGGGGCGGCTTCACCATTCTTACCACAGAAATATTTGACCCAATTTCAGGTCTCAGCCCTCCGGGGGCTCCGACACAATCCAATCACCCCCCCATAGTTCCCCGGGACTCCCCCTCCCCCAAGGATCTCAGCTCTGCACACCCGCAGGACACATTTGACTTTCCGCCAAGCAGCCGTGTCACCTGTCCCCCCTCCCCCGCTGGCATCTCCATGGGCGTCTATGGCATGCAGCGAAATGGCGCAGCCGCCTAATGAGCCGGCGTCAGCACATCAGCGGTGGCAGAACGTCCCGCGCCGATCACTACCTTCAGGGATTTGTGCGGAGGAATTGCGTTACCCAAAACGTTTTATTCATTTTGTGGAGCAGAAAACCAAAAAAATTAATTAGAATCTCTAATTCTCTGCGTGACGATTAAGAATCACTCCGCTGTGCAGCAAACAAAAACAATCATTTGCATATTAATGAGGCCGCGCCGTACCACGCCGCGCTCCATGGAAATCTCCCGAGTCGCCGTAATCTGATGGGAACGGAACTCCTACCGCGCCGATGACAGGCGGCCACTTTATAAATCAGATGTCTAATTATAGAGCGGGCTCTCATCT
This sequence comes from Rana kukunoris, assembly GCA_029574335.1. NCBI lineage: Eukaryota > Metazoa > Chordata > Amphibia > Anura > Ranidae > Rana > Rana kukunoris. The sequence continues at coordinate 37,578 of JAJQKJ010001976.1, forward strand.
CCCCACATCTGGTACCGCAGGTGGGAGTGTGCGCATTCCCCCTCCCCCTCCCACAGGACCGCGCCCGATTCACCATCAACTGTCACCGCAGGTGGGAGCATGCGCATTCCCCCTCCCCCTCCCACAGGACCGCGCCCGATTCACCATCAACTGCCACCGCAGGTGGGAGCATGCGCATTCCCCCTCCCCCTCCCACAGGACCGTGCCCGATTCACCGTCACGTGGTTCTGCAGGAGGGAGCGTGCGCATTCCCCCTCCCCTCCCCCTCCCACAGGACCACGCCCGATTCACCATCAACTGTCACCGCAGGTGGGAGCATGCGCATTCCCCCTCCCCCTCCCACAGGACCGCGCCCGATTCACCATAATCTGGTTCTGCAGGAGGGAGCGTGCGCATTCCCCCTCCCCTCCCCCTCCCACAGGACCACACCCGATTTACCATCATCTGGCACCGCAGGTGGGAGCGTGTGCATTCCCCCTCCCCTCCCACAGGACCGCGCCCGATTCACCGTCACGTGGTTCTGCAGGAGGGAGCGTGCGCATTCCCCCTCCACTTCCTCGCAGGACCGTGCCCGATTCACCGTCAACTGTCACCGCAGTTGGGAGCATGCACATTCCCCCTCCCCCGAAGGACCACGCCCGATTCACCATCAACTGTCACCTCAGGAGGGAGCGTGTGCATCCCCCTCCCCCGCAGGACTGCGTCTGATTTACCATCAACTGTCACCGCAGGAGGGAGTGTGCGCATTCACCCTCCGCCTCCCTCGCAGGACCGCGCCCGATTCCCCATCAACTGTCACCGCAGGTGGGAGCATGCGCATTCCCCCTCCCCCGAAGGACTATGCCCGATTCACCATCATCTGGCACTGCAGAAGGGAGAGCGTGCGCATTCCCCTTCCCCCACAGGACAGCGCCCGATTTACCATTATTTGGTTCTGCAGGAGGGAGCGTGCGCATTCCCCCTCCCCGATTCACCATCATCTGGCACCGCACAAGGGAGCGTGTGCATCCCCCCTCCCCCGCAGGACCGCGCCTGATTCACCATCAACTGTCACTGCAGATGGGAGCGTGCACATTCCCCCCCCCACAGGACCGCGCCCGCTTCTCCATCATCTGGCACCACACGAGGGAGCATGCGCATTCCTCCTCCCCACAGGACCGCGCCCCGCTTCTCCATCATCTGGCACCACACGAGGAAGTGTGCACATTGAGTTCTCTAGAAGCTCCCAGTGGTATGAATATCGATAACAAAGCGGGCAGATGGCCTCTCACCACCTCCGGGGGGGGGGGGGGGAGGGGCGATGATCTCGCGTGGATGAATCCTCTCAGTGTTGATTGGGCTGCAATATAAACAGCAAGTGGGGAATCCAATGATCTGTCTGGTCTCTTGGTTCTGATTCTATAGAGTCAGCCGTGCGACTGGATCCTCCACAATCTCGCTCTCCACCTCAGGCTCCGCCTCCCTCTCCTCCCCCCACCAGCTGGTGAGGATCTGGAGACGCCGATGGCGCCAAAAGTAGAGCAACAGAGGAGGCGCCACAACCCCAAAATCCCATAAGGATAGAGAGGAAGAGATCGATCCGTTGTCGGACTCGCAGTGTGGAACGTTGAAAATCCACTCAAGAGAGAAAAAATCCGGCACCGGGACTTCTTGGAATTAAAAACTGAAATCTTTATTCAGTCCATCAAACCATAAAAATGGACGCGTTTCATCCTCCTGTATAGACCTTAATCATAAACCAACGTTATAACTAAGGCCTATGGAAGAGGCTGAAACGCGTCAATTGATTCCTTTCTGAATAAAGATATAACTTTGTAATGACAAGACGTCCTGGTGGCGGATTTCTACTCTCCATGGGGCTTTTTCCAGACAAAAGAATATAAAATCTCCCAGGGCCAGAACTTGTAGTTCAGAAAGTCATTTTTTTATGGCCGCTGCCTTGGACTACAACTCCCAGGATTCCAGGTGGAGCCTCACATAAAACGTGGCTCTGCTTTCCCTGCTGGCCTGAGGAGGGTAGAAGATGTGGAGGATGGGCTCCGGGGAAGTATATTGTGTGTCAGGATCTCGCCCCTCTTTCTCTCTGACGATCGTTCTCCTGCACAGACCCCAGAAATAAATCTCAGCCGGACGCCGGCGCAGTAATTCCAGGGAAAGTCATTATCCGGGGGGGTCGTACCTGCGCTGTTTACACACAAAGTGCCGGAGAAATGTCAGGTCTGTGGAAAGGTTTATAAGCGGCGCCCCCCCGCTGAGGCGAGATGGTAAAATCCTCATTTCACGCTGATTTATTGATACTTTCCCACAATAATCTCACTATATGTATCAGACGGAGCCTAATCCAAACAATCCGAAAATAATCCCGACCTTGAAATCTCCACAACGAGGGGCCCCGCAGAGTCTGGAGGAGGACGGCTTTCATCCGCAATGTCATTGTAAATACGGGAAAAGGCCGAGTCATTATTCGCTGCAGAGGAACGCCGGATCGGTATTACACTGAATGCAGAATGATCGTCTTAAAGGGGAAGTCCACCCTGACGTTTGCCCCCTTGTGGTCTGTTCAGTGCCCCGATTCTTACATATGATTGGCCTGTGGATCCTGCCAGAAATGTAGAGATCTGATCCCTCCTGTGTGTTATCAGTTACATTGTTCCCACCGATCTTCTGGGATCTCTGAGGATTTCTATAGACTGAAGTCTGAGAAACGCTACAAGTTCTTTTTCATTCAGACCCCCGAAGGATAAATAAAGAAAACTGACCGCTCCGGATGGAGCCGCTAAACTGACCACAAAAAGTAAGTCCAGTGATCTCCCCCACTGAGCTGTTGTGTTCTGACAGGAGGATGTCCCACCTGCCCCCCAGGGACACCCTCCTCTGCCCCCCAGGGACGTCCCCCATCTGCTCCCCCCCAGGGACGCCCCCCTCTGCCCCCCCAGAGATGCCCCTCTGCCCCCTCAGGGATGCCCCACCTGCCCTCCCCCATGGATGCCCCCCTCTGCCCCCCCCAGGGATGTCCCTCTGCCCCCCAGGGACACCCTCCTCTGCCCCACCAGGGATGTCCCCCCTCTGTCCCCCTGCCCCCCCAGGGACACCCTCCTCTGCCCCCCCCAGGGACGTCCCCCCTCTGCCCCCCCAGGGATGTCCCCCCTCTGCCCCCCCAGGGATGTCCCCCTGCCCCCCCCAGGGACACCCTCCTCTGCCCCCCCAGGGACGTCCCCCCTCTGCTCCCCCCCAGGGACGCCCCCCTCTGCCCCCCCAGAGATGCCCCCTCTGCCCCCTCAGGGATGCCCCACCTGCCCTCCCCCAGGGATGCCCCCCTCTGCCCCCCTCTGCCCCCCCAGAGATGCCCCCTCTGCCCCCTCAGGGATGCCCCACCTGCCCTGCCCCAGGGATGCCCCCCTCTGCCCCCCCAGGGATGTCCCCCTGCCCCCCCAAGGACACCCTCCTCTGCCCCCCCAGGGACGTCCCCCCTCTGCCCCCCCAGGGATGTCCCCCTCTGCCCCCTCAGGGATGCCCCACTTGCCCTCCCCCAGGGATGCCCCCCTCTGCCCCCCCAGGGATGTCCCCCTGCCCCCCCAGGGACACCCTCCTCTGCCCCCCCAGGGATGTCCCCCCTCTGCCCTCCCAGGGATGTCCCCCTGCCCCCCCAGGGACACCCTCCTCTGCCCCCCCAGGGACGTCCCCCCTCTGCCCCCCCAGGGATGTCCCCCCTCTGCCCCCCCAGGGATGTCCCCCTGCCCCCCCCAGGGACACCCTTCTCTGCCCCCCAGGGACGTCCCCCCTCTGCCCCCCCAGAGTTGCCCCATCTGCCCCCTCAGGGATGCCCCACCTGCCCCCCCTCCAGGGATGCCCCCCCTGCAAATCCCAGGGACACATCCCTCTGCCCCTCCCCAGGGATGTCCCCCTCTGCCCCCCCAGGGATGCCCACCTGCCCCCCAGGGATGCCCCCCTGGGACACCACCCTGCCCCCCCAGGGACACCCATCCTGCAAATCCCAGGGATGCCCATTACACAGCAGTATTGAAAAAACGATGTTATTCTATTCTATGTGCTTCTATTATATTCTAGTTTATTCTGTAATTTTATTTACTTTTCTATTTTGTTCTGTTTGGAAATTGGAAAAAGTATTTAAATTCAAATTTTTGTTTTCATTATTTCAGAATCGTTTAAGTTCAGTATTATTGTTAATTCAGAAAATCGGATACATCAGAATTTCAGAAAAATGAAAATTCGTCTGAATTCTGATATTGGTTCAGAGTAAAAACTTTTACAGATGATGATCGGGAAAATATTACTTCTCAAGATATATTTAAGAAAAGAATGCAATTTTTAATTATATATTATTTTAATATTCTTTTTTTAATATATTTTTTGTATAGAAGGGGCCCCTCCTGTTCGGGGCCCCTGGGCAGCTGGGCACACTGATAGATTCCCACCCCGGTGAGTAATGATTGGAGAGATAGGGGGCCCCCCGGTACCTGTAACCCCCCCGCGTTCGGGATGATGTCAGAGCATTGTGAAGGAAAGCCCCCCCCACCCCCGAACATTCCGCCGGCGGGGACGCTTCTTGCTGCGCACCGCGTAATTAGAGGAAGGGGCCGGATCGGCTCTCGGCATTTTCTTTTCAAAGCTCTTAATTAACTGGAACTTCATATTCACATTAAAGGATTATTACAGCAAATGTGCAAAACACGCCGTTATGGCGCTCGGCCGCGTTCTGAATACTAACTACCTGGAGACACCGCGACCGGCTGCGGTGAGAAACGGCGAGGAAAGGAAGGAAAACATCATCGAAAATTTTAAATATTATTTACATAAAAAAATAATTACAATGTAACCAGAAATGTATTACAGATCATTCGATGTGAACTTCTCTGTGATTCTCCGGGATTCACCCCAAATCCTTGGATAGTAAAACCCGGACCGGGTGGTGAGGGAGGAGTCCAGTTCTATGTCAGGGGTCAGTCTGTGTCCTTATCCGAGATAAGATGATCTTCACTATTATCAGGGCTTAGGATGGCCTAAAAACTATCTTTAGGGGGCTTACAGTGCTGCTATCAGGGCTTAGGACAGCCTTCAGCCTATCATTGGGGCTTAGGACGGCCTTCAACCTATCATTGGGGCTTAGGACGGCCTTCAACGTATCATTGGGGCTTAGGGTGGCCTTCAACGTATCATTGGGGCTTAGGGTGGCCTTCAACCTATCATTGGGGCTTAGGATGGCCTTCAACCTATCATTGGGGCTTAGGATGGCCTTCAACGTATCATTGGGGCTTAGGACGGCCTTCAACCTATCATTGGGGCTTAGGACGGCCTTCAACCTGTAATTGGGGCTTAGGGTGGCCTTCAATCTATCATTGGGGCTTAGGACGGCCTATAACCTATCATTGGGGCTTAGGATGGCCTTCAACGTATCATTGGGGCTTAGGATGGCCTTCAACGTATCATTGGCGCTTAGGGTGGCCTTCAACCTCTCATTGGGGCTTAGGATGGCCTTCAACCTGTCATTGGGGCTTAGGGTGGCCTTCAACCTATCATTGGGGCTTAGAACGGCCTTCAACCTGTCATTGGGGCTTAGGGTGGCGTTCAACATATCATTGGGGCTTAGGACGGCCTTCAACCTCTCATAGGGGCTTAGGACGGCCTTCAACCTATCATTGGGGCTTAGGGTGGCCTTCAACCTATCATTGGGGATTAGGAGGGCCTTCAACCTATCATTGGGGCTTAGGATGGCCTTCAACGTATCAATGGGGCTTAGGGCGGCCTTCAACCTATCATTGGGGCTTAGGGTGGCCTTCAACCTCTCATTGGGGCTTAGGACAGCCTTCAACCTGTCATTGGGGCTTAGGGTGGCCTTCAACCTATCATTGGGGCTTAGGACGGCCTTCAACCTGTCATTGGGGCTTAGGGTGGCCTTCAACCTGTCATTGGGGCTTAGGACGGCCTTCAACATATCATTGGGGCTTAGGACGGCCTTCAACATATCATTGGGGCTTAGGACGGCCTTCAACCTCTCATTGGGGCTTAGGGCGGCCTTCAACCTATCATTGGGGCTTAGGGTGGCCTTCAACCTCTCATTGGGGCTTAGGACAGCCTTCAACCTGTCATTGGGGCTTAGGGTGGCCTTCAACCTATCATTGGGGCTTAGGACGGCCTTCAACCTGTCATTGGGGCTTAGGGTGGCCTTCAACCTGTCATTGGGGCTTAGGGTGGCCTTCAACCTGTCATTGGGGCTTAGGACGGCCTTCAACATATCATTGGGGCTTAGGACGGCCTTCAACATATCATTGGGGCTTAGGACGGCCTTCAACCTCTCATTGGGGCTTAGGACGGCCCAAAAAACTATCATCATGGCTCACGATGGGCTTCAAGATATTACAAGGGCTTAGAATGGCCTTCAGAATATCCTTAAGGCTTTAGGGGTCACACACTCGGGTCGGATATCGAGCGGAAATTCGGCCTGTGTATACAGTAGCTGGTCCAGAAGGGACATGACTAAAAAAAATGAGTCCGATCATCGCTCTCAGCCATTGGCAGTCCCCCTGTCAGAACACAAAAGCTTGGCAGGGAAGATCGCTGTACTAACATTGCATAGTTAGTACACTGGGTTTAACAGGAGAAAAAACTGCTAGTCTATACTGGGCTTTAGGATTGGCCTTCAAACTATCATCCTCGGGCCTGATGAAGGCAACAGACCAGCCCCCGAAATGCGACAGATCTTCATCCATTGAAATAAAACTCTTTGGACTTTAAGGTGCCATCGTAATCCGGGCCACCTAAGGGGGACATACAACCCCATCACCAGCCACGGGCCCCAAGGCTACAAGGGGCCCTCCCCATCCAAAATACCCAAACCAATAATTAAAGACACCACTGCCAAATATATATATATATATATACATGTTTCTTTTCAATACACTTTATTCAAAAGGGAACCGTGCATTACTAACACCATCGTCCAACAGACTCTCCTCCTCCAATGTGTTTCACCCTGAGAAGGACTCCATGATGAAGCCCCTCCCTCCACGATGAAGCCCCTCCCTCCACAATGAAGCCCCTCCCTCCATGATGACCCCCCTCCCTCCATGATTATTACCCTCCATCCATAATGAAGCCCCTCCCTCCAGGATGATTCCTCTCCCTCCATGATGATTTCCCTCCCTCCATGATTAAGCCCCTCCCTCCAGGATGATTCCCCTCCCTCCAGGATGAAGCCCCTCCCTCAATGATTATTATCCTCCATCCATGATGAAGCCCCTCTCTCCAGGATGATTCCCCTCCCTCCAGGATGATTCCCCTCCCTCCAGGATGATTTCCCTTCCTCCATGATGAAGCCCCTCCCTCCATGATTATTACCCTCCATCAATGATGAAGCCCCTCCCTCCATGATGATTCCCCTCCCTCCATGATAAAGCCCCTCCCTCCATAATGATTCCCCTCCCTCCAGGATGATTCCCCTCCCTCCATGATGATTTCCCCTCCCTCCATGATGAAGCCCCTCCCTCCAGGATGATTCCCCTCCCTCCATGACGAAGACCCTCCCTCCATGATGATTCCCCTCCCTCCACGATGAAGCCCCTCCCTCCAAAACGAAGTCCCTCACTCCATGATGATCCCCCTCCCCACATGACGATTCTCCTCCCTACATGATGATTCCCCTCCCTCCATGATGATTCCCCTCCCTCCATGATGATTCCCCTCCCTACATGATGATTCCCCTCCCTCCATGATGATTCCCCTCCCTCCAGGATGATTCCCCTCCCTCCATGATGATTCCCCTCCCTCCAGGATGATTCCCCTCCCTCCATGATGAAGCCACTCCCTCCACAAGAAAGTCCCTCCCTCGATAATGAAGCACCTCCCTCCCTGGGGTAAAAGACTTGGAGAGGGAGGAGCAGGTCTGGAGGACGGCGCTCTTTTTTATGCAAAATTCCCAATAAGAATAAAATACATTTTTTAGCGCCGGTGCCGTTTGGTTCTCTCGGTTTTTGGACCCTTTCAGTTTTATTGTTTGGCACTTTCATTCTTCTCCTGGTCCCCGGATCCCCCCGGTATGTTGGCATAAGACGTCCCAAAATGAAGAGCAGCCAAGCCGGAATCTTCCCCTCGGGGGCGATGGTCACACCTGAGTCAGGTATAAAGCCCTCCTGTTTGGGTGTACCGTGCCTTTAAATGTGAGTGTGGGCGGCGGCACGTTCTCGTACACAGCTCTGGCCGCCGCGGTAGATGGATGGCGAGGAGTTTAACGATCGTTCTCTGGCCGTTCTCCGTCTGCTCCACAGCAAAGGAGGAAGAAATAAACAAACTGCGGCAATTTTTCCGCTCCTCGGATCCTCCGAAGAACATAACGAGCGAATCACGGCGCGGTATTATAGTAGATGTTATCGCCGCCAAGTCCAGGCACGCCAACCGCAGTAAAATCCTCTTTACTGTCCCTCCGCCTGGAAAAAGAACGGCATACAAACAGCGGTCAGTTTAATCAGCGATACCCGGCGTTTTATCACCGCAAGCCACAAAAACGGCACAAAGCCGCCAGAAATACCGAAATACAAACTTGTAGAAGGAGCGCCAAACCGAAAAAAAAAGCAAAAAATGGAGCTGCGCCAACACAACGAAAAATGACTCCCAATAAATGAATCAAAAGTGGAATAAATTCTTATTATATGGAAAGAAACTGAATTCAGAGAACCAGGCGCGCTGTGAAAAAAAAATGTATCAATAAAAGTCGAAAAGATGAAACAATAAAAACAATAAAATCTTCAAAGAGTGAAAATCAATCGATGAAAACTCCACCAAGCGTGAAAAACACGCAGAGAATGCACACTTACCTCACGGTAAGCAAATCCCAGCGCGGGCCTTTCCTGGGACACGCCGTGCAGCAACTTCATATAATCACTCCAAATAAACACTGGATGCTGGCGTGAGTTCAGGTGTCAGGCGTGAGTTCAGGTGTCAGGCGTGAGTTCTGGTGTCAGGCGTGAGTTAAGGTGTCAGGCGTGAGTTCAGGTGTCAGGTGTGAGTTCAGGTGTCAGTTCAGGTGTCAGGTGTGAGTTCAGGTGTCAGGCGTGTGTTCAGGTGTCAGTTCAGGTGTCAGGTGTGAGTTCAGGTGTCAGGCGTGAGTTCAGGTGTCAGGCATGAGTTCAGGTGTCAGGCGTGAGTTCAGGTGTCAGGCGTGAGTTCAGGTGTGAGTTCAGGTGTCAGGCGTGAGTTCAGGTGTCAGGCGTGAGTTCAGGTGTCAGATGTATGTTCAGGTGTCAGGTGTGAGTTTAGGTGTGAGTTCAGGTGTGAGGCATGAGTTCAGGTGTCAGGCGTGAGTTCAGGTGTCAGGTGTGAGTTCAGGTGTCAGGTGTGAGTTCAGGTGTCAGGTGTGAGTTCAGGTGTCAGGTGTGAGTTCAGGTGTCAGGCATGAGTTCAGGTGTCAGGTGTGAGTTCAGGTGTCAGGCATGAGTTCAGGTGTCAGGTGTGAGTTCAGGTGTCAGGCAGGTGTCAGGCATGAGTTCAAGTGTCAGGCGTGAGTTCAGGTGTCAGGCGTGAGTTCAGGTGTCAGGCGTGAGTTCAGGTGTGAGTTCAGGTGTCAGGCGTGAGTTCAGGTGTCAGGCGTGAGTTCAGGTGTGAGTTCAGGTGTGAGTTCAGGTGTCAGATGTGTGTTCAGGTGTCAGGTGTGAGTTTAGGTGTCAGGTGTGAGTTCAGGTGTCAGGCGTGAGTTCAGGTGTCAGGTGTGAGTTCAGGTGTCAGGCGTGAGTTCAGGTGTCAGGTGTGAGTTCAGGTGTCAGGCGTGAGTTCAGGTGTCAGGCATGAGTTCAGGTGTCAGGCGTGAGGTCAGGTGTGAGTTCAGGTGTCAGGCATGAGTTCAGGTGTCAGGTGTGAGTTCAGGTGTCAGTCGTGAGTTCAGGTGTCAGGTGTGAGTTCAGGTGTCAGGTGTGAGTTCAGGTGTCAGGCGTGAGTTCAGGTGTCAGGCATGAGTTCAGGTGTCAGGCATGAGTTCAGGTGTCAGGCGTGAGTTCAGGTGTCAGGTGTGAGTTCAGGTGTCAGGCATGAGTTCAGGTGTCAGGCATGAGTTCAGGTGTCAGGTGTGAGTTCAGGTGTCAGGCATGAGTTCAGGTGTCAGGTGTGAGTTCAGGTGTCAGGCATGAGTTCAAGTGTCAGGCGTAAGTTCAGGTGTCAGGCGTGAGTTCAGGTGTCAGGCGTGAGTTCAGGTGTCAGGTGGGAGTTCAGGTGTCAGGTGTGAGTTCAGGTGTGGGTTCAGGTGTGAGTTCAGGTGTGAGGCGTGAGTTCAGGTGTCGGGTGTGAGTTCAGGTGTCAGATGTGTGTTCAGGTGTCAGGCGTGAGTTCAGGTGTCAGGCGTGAGTTCAGGTGTCAGGCAGGTGTCAGGTGAAAGTTCAGGTGTCAGGCGTGAGTTCAGGTGTCAGGCGTGGGTTCAGGTGTCAGGCGTAGGTTCAGGTGTCAGGTGTGAGTTTAGGTGTCAGGCAGGTGTCAGGCGTGAGTTCAGGTGTCAGGTGTGAGTTCAGGTGTCAGGCGTAAGTTCAGGTGTCAGGCGTGAGTTCAGGTGTCAGGCGTGAGTTCAGGCGTGAGTTCAGGTGTCATGTGTGAGTTCAGGTGTCAGTCGTGAGTTCAGGTGTCAGGTGTGAGTTCAGGTGTGAGTTCAGGTGTCAGGCGTGAGTTCAGGTGTCAGGCGTGAGTTCAGGTGTGAGTTCAGGTGTCAGGCGTGGGTTCAGGTGTCAGGCGTGGGTTCAGGTGTCAGGTGTGAGTTTAGGTGTCAGGCAGGTGTCAGGCGTGAGTTCAGGTGTCAGGTGTGAGTTCAGGTGTCAGGCGTAAGTTCAGGTGTCAGGCGTGAGTTCAGGTGTCAGGCGTGAGTTCAGGCGTGAGTTCAGGTGTCATGTGTGAGTTCAGGTGTCAGTCGTGAGTTCAGGTGTCAGGTGTGAGTTCAGGTGTCAGGCGTGAGTTCAGGTGTCAGGCGTGAGTTCAGGTGTCAGGTGTGAGTTCAGGTGTGAGTAGAGGTGTCAGGCGTGAGTTCAGGTGTGAGTTCAGGTGTCAGGCGTGAGTTTAGGTGTCAGGCATGAGTTCAGGTGTCAGGCATGAGTTCAGGTGTCAGGCGTGAGTTCAGGTGTCAGGTGTGAGTTCAGGTGTCAGGCGTGAGTTTAGGTGTCAGGTGTGAGTTCAGGTGTCAGGCGTGAGTTCAGGTGTCAGGCGTGAGTTTAGGTGTCAGGTGTGAGTTCAGGTGTCAGGCGTGAGTTCAGGTGTCAGGCGTGAGTTCAGGTGTCAGCCGTGAGTTCAGGTGTCAGCCGTGAGTTCAGGTGTCAGGTGTGAGTTCAGGTGTCAGGTGTGAGTTTAGGTGTCAGGTGTGAGTTCAGGTGTCAGGCGTGAGTTCAGGTGTCAGGTGTGAGTTCAGGTGTCAGGCGTGAGTTCAGGTGTCAGGTGTGAGTTCAGGTGTCAGGTGTGAGTTCAGGTGTCAGGCGTGAGTTCAGGTGTCAGGCGTGAGTTCAGGTGTCAGGTGTGAGTTCAGGTGTCAGGCGTGAGTTCAGGTGTCAGCCGTGAGTTCAGGTGTCAGGCGTGAGTTCAGGTGTCAGCCGTGAGTTCAGGTGTCAGCCGTGAGTTCAGGTGTCAGGTGTGAGTTCAGGTGTCAGGCGTGAGTTCAGGTGTCAGGCATGAGTTCAGGTGTCAGGCGTGAGGTCAGGTGTCAGGTGTGAGTTCAGGTGTCAGGCGTGAGTTCAGGTGTCAGGCGTGAGTTCAGGTGTCAGGTGTGAGTTCAGGTGTCAGGTGTGAGTTCAGGTGAAGAATCTAAGGAATTTATTATAGTAATAATACACTTACATAAAAACGTAGAAACGTAGAACGCGATGACGTCAGCCCCGATCGGGCGAAAGTTCGGGAAGAAGAGAGTTGAATGTTGGAGGTCGGATTCAGATTTCTGCCACGTGATTCTGAACGTTCGTCGCGTTGTGTAAATAGATCGTTTTTTTATGTGGGTCTGTAACGGACTGGCCCGTGGGACCCAGAGGCTCTTGAAGGATGTGGGGTACTCCTGTGCCAGCTTCACCAATGACTCTTATGTCTGGGGTCATCCTATGTCTGATAGGGGCGGGGCATAGGATGACTGAGGAATGATATCTCGGATTACAGGAGATGGGACAGTAATGATAATTCATGTATTGCAGGAGATCTTGAATATTACACGTTGTTTATTCTGACCCCAACAGGTCAATAGGACAGTATTCATTGATGTGAGGACACAGACTGTATGGCGGCGTACACACGGCCGAGGTTCTCGGCAGAAACCAGTGAGAACCTCGCTGGGAGCCGCATTCTGCCGAGAACCTCGGCCGTGTGTACGCTCTCGGCGAGCATCCCGTCGGGAATGCCGTCGAGCCGAAATAGAGAGCATGTTCTCTATTTGCTCGACGGCCCGTCAGGATGAATGGCTGGTTGCCATTCCCGACGGGCGGGTTGCCGAATCTGACGGCCGGCAGAGAACCTCGACGGGCGGAACGATGTGTTCTGCCCGTCGAGTTTCTCGTACGTGTGTACGCCGCCTGAGGTGCTAATTGAGTCTGGCTCCTAAGATATTTCATTGTCTATTGTGCAAATTGACACTGTATTGTGTGATGCTAATGACACTGTATTGTGTGAAAGATCTATTGATGATAGATATGTGTTGGGGGTTGGCAGTCTGAAAGGTCAGATGTCTGATATCTCAGGTGTAGCGGATTAGCATGTCAATTACATCTACAAAGGAATGTGTATTGTATATCAGGTGAGAAGAGCTTATCACAGAGTCAGAACGTCTGGGTAATGACTAGTAATTAACTCATGTAGATTATCTGAATTTCATTATCTAAAGGAATGTGTATTGAGCGCCCATTGTGTCATGTTGTGGGTGGAGTTCTCACCTCTCAGTGTTCATCTCACCACATTGCACCAATGGAAATATCATCATCATCATCACCATTTGGCAAAATTTCCACATGATGGCAGACTGGAAAGGACGGGAGAAGCAGAATCATGGCGGCCGATAATGCGCTCGGCGATAGTGGAGAGGTCAGCGGGTGAATGGCGGCGAGAGACAAAACATTTATTTCTCTGATTACAGATCTCCCTCCGGCCTGGAGAGCGGCGCTCATACCCGACATGGCGGGAGATCTCTCTCTATACACCGCGTCACACGGAACCGCGGCGACTAGCACCGCCCACCGGCCAGAACGTTACAGAGGAGTCACTTCATAAAAGAGTTCAACTGCGTGACTGCCAGGATCAAAACCACAAACCAATCAGGAGCAGCTTCATACCTCCCCCCGAAATACAAATCTACCCCGAAATACAAAACTACCCCGAAAAACAGAACTACCCCGAAATACAAATCTACCCTGAAATACAGAACTACCCCGAAATACAAATCTACCCCAAAATACAGAACTACCCCAAAATACTTCTCAGGATTAGATTGAGAAACGCAAACAGGATTTTTTACATGTCCTCAAAAAATTTGCCCCACTAATGCCCAAAAATCCTCCCCCATCACCTCCTCACACCCCATTCCCCCCATCACCTCCTCACACGCCAATCCTCCCCATCACCTCCTTACACCCCAATCCTCCCCCATCACCTCCTCACACCCCAATCCCTCCCCCATCACCTCCTCACACCCCAATCCTCCCCCATCACCTCCTCACACCCCATTCCTCCCCCATCACCTCCTCACACCCCAATCCTCCCCATCACCTCCTCACACCCCAATCCCTCCCCCATCACCTCCTTACACCCCAATTCTCCCCATCACCTCCTTACACCCCAATCCCTCCCCCATCACCTCCTCACACCCCAATTCTCCCCATCACCTCCTCACACCCCAATCCCTCCCCCATCACCTCCTCACACCCCAATTCTCCCCATCACCTCCTCACACCCCAATCCTCCCCATCACCTCCTTACACCCCAATCCTCCCCCATCACCTCCTCACACCCCAATCCTCCCCCATCACCTCCTCACACCCCAATCCTCCCCCGTCACCTCCTCACACCCCAATCCTCCCCCACCACCTCCTCACACCCCAATCCTCCCCCATCACCTCCTCACACCCCAATCCTCCACCGTCACCTCCTCACACCCCAATCCTCCCCCATCACCTCCTCACACCCCAATCCCTCCCCCATCACCTCCTCACACCCCAATCCTCCCCCATCACCTCCTCACACCCCAACCCTCTCCCATCACCTCCTCACACCCCAACCCTCCCCCATCACCTCCTCACACCCCAACCCTCCCCCATCAACTCCTCACACCCCAACCCTCCCCCATCACCTCCTCACACCCCAATCCTCCCCATCACCTCCTCACACCCCAATCCTCCCCCATCAACTCCTCACACCCCAACCCTCCCCCATCACCTCCTCACACCCCAATCCTCCCCATCACCTCCTCACACCCCAATCCTCCCCCACCACCTCCTCACACCCCAATCCTCCCCCATCACCTCCTCACACCCCAACCCTCCCCCATCACCTCCTCACACCCCAACCCTCCCCCATCAACTCCTCACACCCCAATCCTCCCCGGCGCCCCTCCAATCTCGGCCTGGAACAGACGCTCAGCTCCTTCTCTCCTAATCAGAATGATTTAGAAGCTATAAAGTCCATTCCATGGTGGTGACAGCGCGGTCCGGTTCATCACATCGCCGTACAATGGGAGCCGAGACAACAATGTCTCTAATGGCGGATCGGATCCCTATTGATTTGGTGTCACCGCATCCAATTACCATTCTCCCAACTATGTGCCGCGGACGCTTCCATAGCGCTCTACAGAATGTTTCCTTTATCGGCTGTTCTGCGGCGTCTTCACAGACAGCGAAGCTGAATAATTTATTGCTACAAAGGAGTCTGATTAATTAATAGGGAGAAGGTGGGTGCCGGCGAGGAACCGCGCCTGCCGAGGAGAACGCCAAACAAACACCGCCAACCGAAACCCCCCCCATATCACATCCCATCCACATGTATCCGTGGATGGAGGCTGCAGACAACAATAGCGATGATCCCCCCCCCCCACCCCTGGTCTGTAATTCATCCCGAACTCTGAGAATACGTCATACCACGGAAAGAATCCGGACTACGGGAAGGGCGGCGGTCGGAACGGCCTTCTCCTCCTTAATGGCCCATTCTGTAGAGCGAATGTAATACGGCCGAGCGGTAAATAAGAAGCATTGCATGCCGCGCGGGAAGAGGTGCTAATGGACAGCGGCGTAACAAGGCCGCCACTTAGTGCGGTAATAATATAAATCCCACCGGAAAAACATTCCGTGTTCAATTCCCTAATCCTTTTATCACATAATAAGAGGATCTCCCGGCGTTTTATTCAATAACCTCCAATGTTCCCTTTCCGTGTGATTCTTCCACCACAGAAAATCATCACATGGAAAAGGAACAACATTCCACCGCTGCCGAAAAAGGAACACCGCCGCCAAACGGGAACACCGCCACTGAGAGGGAACACCATCGCCAAACGGGAACACCGCCGCCGAAAAAGGAACACCGCCGCCAAAAGGGAACACCGCCACCGAGAGGGAACACCATCCCCAAATGGGAACACCGCCGCCAAACGGGAACACCGCCACCGAGAGGGAACACCATCCCCAAACGGGAACACCGCCGCTGAAAAAAGAACACCGCCGCCAAACGGGAACACCGCCACCGAGAGGGAACACCATCGCCAAATGGGAACACCGCCGCCGAAAAAGGAACACCGCCGCCAAACGGGAACACCGACACCGAGAGGGAACACCATCGCCAAATGGGAACACAGCCGCTGAAAAAGGAACACCGCCGCCAAACGGGAACATCACCACAGAGAGGGAACACCATCGCCAAACGGGAACACAGCCGCCGAAAAAAGAACACCGCCGCCAAACGGGAACACCGCCACCGAGAGGGAACACCATCGCCAAATGGGAACACCGCCGCCGAAAAAGGAACACCGCCGCCAAACGGGAACACCGACACCGAGAGGGAACACCATCGCCAAATGGGAACACAGCCGCCGAAAAAGGAACACCGCCGCCAAACGGGAACATCACCACAGAGAGGGAACACCATCTTCAAACGGGAACACAGCCGCCGAAAAAGGAACACCGCCACCAAACGGGAACACCGAGAGGGAACACCATCGCCAAATGGAAACACCGCCGCCAAAAAAGGAACACCGCCGCCAAACGGGAACATCGCCACAGAGAGGGAACACCATTGGCAAATGGGAACACAGCCGCCGAAAAAGGAACACCGCCGCCAAACGGGAACACCGACACCGAGAGGGAACACCATTTCCAAATGGGAGAACCGCTGCCGAAAAATCAACACCGCCACCAAACGGAAACACCGCCACAGAGAGGGAACACTATCGCCAAACAGGAACACTGCCGCCGAAAAAGGAACACCGCCGCCAAATGGGAACACCGCCACCGAGAGGGAACACCATCGCCAAACGGGAACACCGCCGCCGAAAAAGGAACACCACCGCTGTCACGGAAGGTCCCCGTACTCAGCATTGAATGCGTCCGTTATACACCGCTTCTATCAGTCTGGACATAAGTATCAGATATTCCAGCCACCTTTAACACACAACGAGACGACACTTGTATGTGTGCCAAGTATGGACTGTTTAATAGGACCAAAACCACAATCTTATATACAGCAAAGAGGAAGTAACCAGAACAATAATCAACATGAACTAATTATCTAATCAGTAGCTAGACATTTCGGCACTGCATCATCTATTCACCTGCAGAACACAATAGAAAGGTATTTCACAAGCCCGGCTTCACTTAGCATTTCAATAGTCGGAGCTAAGCATTGAAGGGTCATTGTCCTAGTGACCTAGTCAGGACAAATTAAGCCACTTGTAATATTCCAGTATCTCCTGCAATGAACTGTCAGTAATGTCCCATCTCATGTAATACATGATATAATTTCTTTGTCACCCTATGGCCCTATTGTACATAAGGTGACCCTAGACATAGGAGAATCTCAGTCTGTCACAACCGCCAAACGGGAACACCGCCACTGAGAGGGAACATCATCGCCAAATGGGAAAACCGCAGCCGAAAAAGGAACACCGCCAGCGAACAGGAACACCGCCTCCGAAAAAGGAACACCGCCGCCAAACAGGAACACCGACACCGAGAGGGAACACCATTGCCGAAAAAGGAACACCGCCGCCAAACGGGAACACCGCCACTGAGAGGGAACACCATCGCCAAACGGGAACACCGCCGCCGAAAAAGGAACACCGCCGCCAAACTCACCCCTACCGATCACCTGACCTCATCCCTACTGATCACCTTTGGAATGTGATGGAACACCAACTGTCTTCTCATCCAATGTCCGTACTTGACCTCACAAAGGGGCCCAACTTCCCACAGAAACCCTCCAGAATCCTGTGTAAAGTCCTCCCGGAAGGGTAGGGGAGATTCTAGATGAATGCCGTGGCTTGGGAGGAGTTTGTGTAACGAGCTCCTAGAAGTGTGATGGTCAGGTGATCGGCAGGGATGAGGTCAGGTGATCACAATCATGTTTCTATATATCGTACATGTTCATAGGTCTTGTTTATTTAGGACCACCTTCATGTAAAACGCATGCGGGGTTCCCAATGGACACAAAGAAAGTCGTCCCCACCGACGAGCAGATCATACAAACGGTGGATTTGGATTGAGAAGATACATTGACATACACAAGTAGATCTCATACACAAGTGGATCTCATACACAAGTAGATCTCATACACAAGTGGATCTCATACACAAGTGGATCTCATGCACAAGTAGATCTCATGCACAAGTAGATCTCATACACAAGTGGATCTCATGCACAAGTAGATCTCATGCACAAGTAGATCTCATACACAAGTGGATCTCATGCACAAGTAGATCTCATGCACAAGTAGATCTACTTACTTTTTCTGCAGATTGTGAGGTTCCAAAAAATATTGGGATGAAGGCCAACCAAACTATACAGGTTGTGTACATTGTGAAGCCAATTGGCTTTGCTTCATTGAAATTCTCGGGGACGCCGCGGGTCTTGATGGCGTACACAGTACATGTTACCATAAGAAGGATGCTGTATCCCAGGGAACAGATAATTTGTAGATCCGTAATGTCACATTTCAGGACCCCCCGGCGCTGTTCTGGATCCGGCGTTTCCGGCCCATAGTCAATGATGATGTTGGGAGGATTGACTCCAAACCAAATAAAAACTCCTAAAAGTTGGATCGATATTAAACTAGAGGTGATGGCCAGCTGCGAGGTCGGGCTGATGAGCCGCGGCGCCGTCACCGATTTCTTACCCTGCTCAAAGATCCGGTAGATCCGGTTGGTTTTGGTTAAAAGGGCGGCGTAACTGATGCACATTCCCAATCCTAAGAAGATGCGTCGGAAGGAGCAGACGCCCAAGTCCGGCTTCGCTATCATGAGGAAAGTAATGATGTAGCAGAGGAAGATCCCGGTGAGAAGGACGTAGCTGAGCTCCCTGCCAGATGCCCGTACTATGGGGGTGTCATTGTACCGTATGAAGGTCGCCATAACAAAGATGGTAGCAATTATTCCAAGCATAGCCAAGAAGACTGGAATCACGGCCCAGGGAGAGTGCCACTCCAGCTTGACGATGGGGATGGGGTCACAGCCGGTGCGGTTTTTATTGGGGCGCATGCTGAAGTCACAACGAAAACAGGTCACCTCGTCGTGGAGATACTTGTAGCCGTCACACGGGTCACACTGCCAGCAGCAGGGCATGCCCTTCGCTATCTTCTTCCTCTCCCCCATTTTGCAAGGCAGGCTGCAGACGGAAGGTGGAATTTCATGCAACGCCTTTGACCACTGCATGTCTTCAACCTGGAAAGAAAGGAGAGATTGGTGACAGAGAGCATGGAAGCGTGATTCACCATAAGACTGCAAGAAGAGGCGTACAGCTAGTGTACCAGCATGCACTTATACGGCCCGCACCCCCTGCCCCCCGCTTAGTACGCCACTGCACTTATTATCACTTATTACCACGTGACACCTAAACCAACCAAATTTGGACACTTTGCTGTGGGGTTCTTATCTCTTCCTCCATGTGGAAGCGACTTTAGGAGTCCTTCTGTTTTATGAAAGTTGCCAACCCAACATACACCCTTCCCATACTATATGGTGGAAACAACAACAGCTTGTTGATCAGTGTCCCCCATCTCCCCACACTCCCCACATTATGGCTATTTTAGTGATTTTATAGCATCCTATTAATATGTAATTAACTTGTTGGACTGGTTTGTGAAGCCCAGGACAGGAAATGATGTACAGGAAGTGTGCAGGGGGGGGGCGGGACTTGAACTAGTCATGTGTTGTGAGACAAAGGAACAATCGTTTTCAGGACTTCAGGGAAGAGGCCGTCTGGAAGGAATAGGACTCCATTTCTTATTATTGTTTAAACAAAACACAAGTAAGTTCAGGGAAAGTAATGCCGCGTACGCATGATCGGAATTTCTGACAACAAATATTCGATGGGAGCTTGTTGTCGGAAATTCCGACCGTGTGTAGGCTCCATTAGTCATTTGCTGTTGGAATTTCCAGAAAAAAGTACTTACCTTATTCTGTGTGCCCCCAGAAGTGACGCTCTCCTCTGCTCCAGAACGTAGGTGGTCTTTAATGCCCTCACATACAATATGAGACCACATATAGCTGTATATGTGAATGGAGGGCCCGTGGAACCCAGAATCCCTTGGAAAGGTTGGGAAACCCTTGTTTCAGCTCCCCATGCACCTGGCACAGGGTGACTGAGAAAATATGTCTTGGATTCCTTAGAATGGGACAGTAATATTTCTCCCCAATATCTCCCAGGATAGATGTAAAGACTATTCTCAGGTTGTTTGATTCTGAACACAACATGTTAGGTGAGAGAGCCGATCACATTGGCCACTGTACAATGGAGGAGACGGGCCGACTCCTGCTGGAGCTCCTGCTATTGTGAGAAGGTGTCCTGTGTTTATACTTATGATAATGTACCATCTACTGTGTGACGCTCGGTGACAACAAGTCTGACCTGTAGTGAGATCCTGATTTATCATCACAATGCCCAGGAGGGGGCGGAGTCACATCGGCTGCTTTAAGGGATTAGTTAATTATCTCATGTAATTGATGTTTCTGGTTACAGGTGTATTGTTAGAGTAATATGAGCAGGAGGGCGGAGCCTCCATTTCTACTGTATATAAGACTAGAGTTGAGCGAACTCCTGGATGTTCGGGTTCGGCCGAACTTCAGAAAAAAAATCCGGGGTTCGGATTCGGGACCCGAACTTGACCCGAACCCGAACCCCATTGAAGTCAATGGGGACCCAAATTTTTGAGTACTAAAATGTCTCTAAAAAAATAAGGGAAGGGCTACAGGCCTGCAAATGGCAGCAAAATCTTGGTAAGAGCATGGCAAGTACTCTGCAATCAAATGTGGATAGGGAAATAACTTAAAATAACATAAAATACAAAAAAAAATTCTTGACAAGCACAGACCTTCCCCAATGATGGGACACTATTCCTTTCACTGACACCAATGATGGGACACTATTCCTCGCACTGACACAAATGATGGGACACTATTCCTCCCACTGATACCAATGATGGGACACTATTCCTTCCACTGACACCAATGATGGGACACTATTCCTCCCACTGACACCAATGATGGGTCACTATCCCCCCACTGACACCAATGATGGGACACTATTCCTCCCACTGATACCAATGATGGGACACTATTCCTCCTACTGACACTAATGATGGGACACTATTCCCCCCACTGACACCAATGATGGGACACTATTCCTCCCACTGACACCAATGATGGGACACTATTCCTCCCACTGACACCAATGATGGGACACTATTCCTCCCACTGACACCAATGATGGGACACTATTCCTCCCACTGACACCAATGATGGGACACTATTCCTCCCACTGACACCAATGACAGGACACTATTCCTCCCACTGACACCAATGATGGGACACTATTCCCCCCACTGACACCAATGATGGGAAACTATTCCTCCCACTGACACCAATGATGGGACACTATTCCTCCCACTGACACCAATGATAAGACACTATTCCTCCCACTGATACCAATGACGGGACACTATTCCTCCCACTGACACCAATGATGGGACACTATTCCTCCCACTGACACCAATGATGGGACACTACTCCCCCCACTGACACCAATGATGGGGCACTATTCCTCCCACTGACACCAATGATAAGACACTATTCCTCCCACTGACACCAATGATGGGACACTATTCCTCCCACTGACACCAATGATGGGACACTATTCTGGTGCAATTAGATTTGTGAAGTAGGACTGAGTCTCTCCCTATAAGCACAATCAGGAACCTTTCCCTACAGTAGCTAATGCAGAGTATCTGACAGGAACAGTGCTGGTGTAATATGCAGAGTATCTCCTATATAATTCTCTCCCTATAACAACAAGCAGGAACCTGGCCCTAAACGATGTAATGCAGAGTATCTCACAGGGGACAGGTGCAGTGCTGCTGTAGATTTCTGAAGCAGGATAGTCCTATCTCAATCTGTCCCTCAGATCAGCAGCAGCCTGTCCCTACCCTAGCTAAAGCTGTGCTGTGTGCCTCTAGCTTATATAGAGGCTGGGTCACATGCTGGGTCACATGCTGCACTGGCCAATCACAGCCATGCCATTAGTAGGCATGGCTGTGATGGCTTCTTAGTCACAGTAGTAAAACAAATGGCGACTGGCTGCCGTGCAGCGCACCGTTACATAGCGAACAACGAACCCGAACTTTCAGCAAATTATTCGGGTTCGAGTCCAAAAAAATAAAATACATTCGGTACGAACCCTATATAAGGCCGCGTACACACGATCGAATTTATCTGCTGAATCTGGTCCGCCGACCAGCTTCAGCGGACATATCCGATCGTGTGTACGACCTAGTGGACAGGTTTGAAATTTGTCAGCTGCAAACCTGTCCGTCGGACATGTCCGCTGGTTAGTACGCCTAATCAGCGGACAGAAATCCCCCGCATGTGCCGCAAGCGTGGAAGTATTTTACTTCCCGGATTGGTGACGTGTTGGCATCAACGTCACCGCCACGTCACCGCGTCCTCAGTCTGAGGGGATTTTCGTCCGATGGTGTGTACACGCCATTGGACCAAAATCCGAGGGACATGTCCGCTGGAAACGGTCCGTCGGACATGTTTGAGCGGACATGTCTCCTCGTCTGTATGCGGCCTAAGGCGGCGTACACACGACCGAGGTTCTCGCTGGAAACCAGCGAGAACCTCGCTGGAAGCTGCATTCCAGCGAGAACCTCGGCCGTGTGTACGCTCTCGGCGAGCTTCCCGTCGGGAATGCTGTCGAGCAGAAATAGAGAGCAGGCTCTCTATTTGCTCGACGGCCCGCCTGGATGAATGGCTGGTTGCCATTCCCGACGGGCGGGTCGCCGAATCTGACGGCCGGCAGAGAACCTCGACGGGCGGAACGATGTGTTCTGCCCGTCGAGGTTCTCTGCCGTGTGTACGCGGCATAAGACTTGTATTGTGGTTCTAATAAACAGTCCATGTTCAGCAATCACACGAGTCTCGTCTTGTCTTGTGCTTGTTATCGGTTGGAATATCCGATCTCTATATTCAGACTGGGAGGACGCGGTGTATGAGGGAAGCGCTCAAGCGGAGGCGGGACTTTTCCGTTACAATATATTTGTGCGTTTGGATTGGAGATCTCGTTTCATTCTCCAATCACTTTTCCTGCCTTCATTGTTGCCGTCCTATTTTTTTCTTCTCTTTTTTGCTTTTCCTCTACAATTTCCTGCGCCAATCCTTTGTGTCGCCCCCCCCCCCATAATCTCCAGCCCCCCGCTTTGTCTGTGGCACCATGTTGCTGAGACTGTCTGCCTGGTTGGGTTTCAGAGCTTCACCAACTGTGTGAACTTCAAGCGAAGTGACAGCCGCAGATAACTCATTTACCCCGAACATCCTGTCTCCGGAGATAACCGCGGCACAGGGTCGTAATTATGGAGACTTCTTTCTCTTCCCCTCGTTACCGTTCACCCAAATAGCTTTATAACCAGCGGCGGGCGGGCGGGCGGGCGGCACAAAGATTTGCCTCTCTTCTCTCACCTCTGGCTGTAAAATAGCTAATGAAATGCAAGCCGAGCGATAAGCCGCATGGAAAGGAGAGATTAGGGAAAGGATTCGCACTCGCAAGCATCACACAAAAAATCCATGTTGTCAGGAATATAATTGGTGCCGAGCGCAACCTTCACCCGGGTAAAGAAATGCCGGCGATAAAGAAGTTTCATGCCAAGGCAGCGGCACAGAGAAGGCCTATAGACCCTCCAGTCTGTCTGTCCAGCCATTTCAAAGGGTATCAGGCATGGTGGGAACGCACAATGCGGCACAATGCGGCTCATCAAGGCCAAGTGAGCGACACAATGACATGCCGACACAACGCCGAGCTCCAACCATGTGACAGGTGCACATTGTTCAAACCACGCAGTCTCTGCTTTTCAATTTATTGCAACCCCAGCGGCGCCTGCCAAACGTGCGAGCGATGCCAACAAGTGCGCCTTCAATAGAGACAAGGAAACAAAAACTGCAGATAACTGTGCTGGGGTATAATGGAGGAGAACATGAAATAGGTAGGGAGGTGATCCAAGGCTGACTGGCAGCTGGGCAAAGCAATTCCATCCGAGTTCTTATAGAGAGAAGTAACTTGAAGCCAAATTCCAATTTATTTGTGCTGCTGCCCCCCCACCCCCCCATTCCACCCACAGACACCACAGATGGGGCAGTGTTTTTTTTTCCTACTGCTTTCCTACTCCCAATGGGCACAGTCCACCCCCAAAAGTCTGAAGGACAGTGAACTGGCACTCTGTTTAGAAAGTTTGGAGACCCCTGTGACGGGAGTCACTTTGGGTGGGGGGCTGTGATGGGAGTCACTTTGGGTGGGGAGCTGTGACGGGAGTCACTTTGGGTGGGGGGCTGTGACGGGACTCACTTTGGGTGGGGAGCTGTGATGGGAGTCACTTTGGGTGGGGGACTGTGATGGGAGTCACTTTGGTTGGGGGGCTGTGACGGGACTCACTTTGGGTGGGGAGCTGTGATGGGAGTCACTTTGGGTGGGGGACTGTGATGGGAGTCACTTTGGGTGGGGGGCTGTGACGGGACTCACTTTGGGTGGGGAGCTGTGACGGGAGTCACTTTGGGTGGGGGGCTGTGACGGGACTCACTTTGGCTGGGGGGCTGTGACGGGACTCACTTTGGGTGGGGGGCTGTGACGGGACTCACTTTGGGTGGGGAGCTGTGATGGGAGTCACTTTGGGTGGGGGACTGTGATGGGAGTCACTTTGGGTGGGGGGTAACTCCATGTCCAGCTTCCCCGGCCCCTCTTATGTGTCATGCAAATTCCAAATCAGCTATTCTCATTCCTTCTGAGGCTTCCAGAGGGTCCCTTGAGCTGCATGACTGAGCGAACCTTGATTTGTGAAACGCGTTGGTCTTGCCATGCCCGAGGTCTCATGATGTCTTATGACGTATCTTGATGGATTTTTATCTTCAGTAAAGTTATCATCACTTCTTGGGAGTGCGGTCGCCCTTTCTTGAACCATTGTTCCTTGAGCTGAAGTTGGTGGACCTTCCATCTGATCAGTGGTGGTGCGTTCATAGAGGGTGTAGGAGCTCCGCCCCCTCCTTCCTGCAGCCATCAATCACCAATACATAGATTTATACATTGCATGACTATCTATTGTCGCCGCTGCTGCCCCCTATTCTGGTGTGTGGCCCCTTGACGGGCGCCAGGCATCTAAATTACAGCGGTGGGGTGTTTTGGAAGGGCTTGATTAGAGCCGTAGGCTCTAATAGGCTTGCAAATTGGTAAACAGCGGGGCAATGCTGGGCATTCGCTTTTTACACAGTGTTGTGTTAGGGAATCTAATAAATCGCTTCCCTAACAATGACCTGCCTCTCAGCCAATCAGGGGCAATGGGTCTGGTTACCCTGTCACCTGATTGGCTGAAGTGACAGGTGCTGTGATTGGATCCCTATCAAGCAGAAGAGGACAAGAGAAGACATTGAGGATTCAGAGGGAGCGTGGAGGACAGCGCTGTGACTCTGGGACAGGCAAGCACATTGGCAGCAATTGATGGTTACAGTAGCTGTGTTTGATGGAACAGTGGTGGCAATTTATGGGTACAGTGGGTGCATTTGATGGGCACAGTGAGTGCATTTGATGGGCACAGTGAGTGCATTTGATGGGCACAGTGGCTGGGTTTGATGGGCACAGTGGGTGAATTTGATGGGCACAGTGAGTGCATTTGATGGGCACAGTGGCTGGGTTTGATGGGCACAGTGGCTGGGTTTGATGGGCACAGTGGCTGGGTTTGATGGGTACAGTGGCGGCAATTGATGGACCCGAAGGCTTCGAATGTAATAGGAGACACCAAGGGAAAGATTGTTATAGTTTGGGGACCTTCATCCGTAATGTGGAAAGCATGGAGATTGGTTGCCACGTATGAAGTGCATCTCCTGGGAAAGAGCCGCTCTGAATACTGGGGGTCGGAGGAATTCGGGAAAAGGTGTGCCAAGCATGCTGGAGACACATGTCACCCGGAGACGGATATGAAGGTGATCGGAGTGTGAGAACATTGAATGATCGGGAGCCAATCACGGCCCGAAGCCGACAATCATTTCCAGGCCCTGACATTGGAGGGGGAGGTCTCCTGGGCCTCCCATCTTGTCTGGTGCCTCAGATATCATCTCTATCAATCAGTCATTGGAGATCTCGACTCTCTCGCTCGGGTCGCCATTCATCAAGCTGGAGGTCGTCCTGAGCAGGTCTATTATTCTGGGTTCACGGTTGCCTGTCCTGGGGGGGAGGGGAGAGGAAGAGTCCTTCAACCTCCCACTATTGACCTGTTGAGTGAAAGTCATCCGTCTTTCTGCTCATTAAAGGATTGGAGTGAAGGAGACGAGAACAATGAAGAGCGCTCTTCTTTTATGTAATCCGTCTTCATCATCGCTTTCCACCTTCATCATCATCTCCTTCCACCGCCTTCATCATCGCCTTCCACCTTCTTCATCATCGCCTTCCACCGCCTTCATCATCGCCTTCCACCTTCTTCATCATCGCCTTCCACCGCCTTCATCATCGCCTTCCACCTTCTTCATCATCGCCTTCCACCGCCTTCATCATCGCCTTCCACCTTCTTCATCATCTCCTTCCACCTTCATCATCATCTCCTTCCACCGCCTTCATCATCTCCTTCCACCTTCATCATCATCTCCTTCCACCGCCTTCATCATCGCCTTCCACCTTCTTCATCATCACCTTCCACCTTCATCATCGCCTTCCACCTTCATCATCATCTCCTTCCACCTTCATCATCATCGCCTTCCACCTTCTTCATCATCACCTTCCACCTTCATCATCGCCTTCCACCTTCTTCATCATCGCCTTCCACCTTCATCATCATCTCCTTCCACCTTCATCATCATCTCCTTCCACCTTCATCATCATCGCCTTCCACCTTCTTCATCATCGCCTTCCACCTTCTTCATCATCGCCTTCCACCTTCTTCATCATCACCTTCCACCTTCATCATCGCCTTCCACCTTCATCATCATCTCCTTCCACCTTCTTCATCATCGCCTTCCACCTTCTTCATCATCACCTTCCACTTTTATCATCGCCTTCCACCTTCATCATCATCTCCTTCCACCTTCATCATCATCTCCTTCCACCTTCTTCATCATCACCTTCCACTTTTATCATCGCCTTCCACCTTCATCATCATCTCCTTCCACCTTCATCATCATCGCCTTCCATCTTCATCATCATCGCCTTCCACCTTCATCATCATCGCCTTCCACCGCCTTCATCATCACCTTCCACCTTTATCATCGCCTTCCTCCACCTTCATCATCATCGCCTTCCATCTTCATCATCATCGCCTTCCACCTTCATCATCATCGCCTTCCACCTTCATCATCATCTCCTTCCACCGCCTTCATCATCGCATTCCACCTTCTTCATCATCGCCTTCCACCGTTGTAATGGAATGAACCGTGACAACCATAGATTTTGGAAGGATGAGAGATACTCCTGTGCCAGCGGCACTAATAACTCCTGGGTCTAAGTCCACCCTGTGCCCTTTTGGGTGTAGGGTGGCTAATAGGATCATAATTCATATATTACATGAGATGGGACATTACTGATAAATCATGTATGGCGGGATATCTTGAAATATTAAAAGTTGTTGGCTTATTCTGAACCACAACCGGTCAATAAGAGTGCTCATCCCTCTGTATAATAGGCTGTGGAAATGCTAAGTGAAGCCGCGCTTGTGAAATACATTTCCATTGTGTTCTGCAGGTGAATAGATGTGTCAGAGACGGAATGTCTCGGAGATAATTACCTGAATGCCTTTTAGACTGTGATTGAGGTTCCTTGTATGTGTCAAGCTTTGCGGTGCCGAAATGTCTAGCTACTGATTAGATAATATGCTCACCTGAATGTCATTAGCAAAGGAATGTGGGGGTGGAGAGTTCATTGTTTCTGTGATTAACTGTATATAAGCAAGCTAAGATACCAATAAAGTGTTCATTCATTTTTTGAAACCAGAGAGAACGCAGCTTGTGTCTCGTCCTTATTCTGGGGAATGGAATGGGTCGTGTCTGCCGGATTGTGGAGTGTCGGAAGCTGTCGTGGGTGGATGGAAGGTCGTAAACGGTGGTGACCGTTACAACCGTCTTCATCATCGCCTTCCACCTTCTTCATCATCTCCTTCCACCCCCCCCCCCCACCATCACCACCACCAGCGACCGGAGGTGACCATCCTCCTGGGTCTGGGGGGTGCAGAAGGTCAGACGGGGAGACTTTCCATCAGTATCTGCCGCCATCCAAGGTGATGAGGTCATAGAGGAGGCCTATCTGTCCCCGGCACACACCGCCTCGTCCTCCTAGATAAGCCGCCATGTCACCGCGCTCAGAATCGTGTCACCATCATGTCACCGCACTCAGCATCGTGTCACCGCGCTCAGAATCGTGTCACCATCATGTCACCGCGCTCAGCACCGTGTCACCGCACTCAGAATCGTGTCACCATCATGTCACCGCACTCAGAATCGTGTCACCATCATGTCACCGCACTCAGCATCGTATCACCGCTCTCAGAATCGTGTCACCATCATGTCACCGCACTCAGAATCGTGTCACCATCATGTCACCGCGCTCAGCATCGTGTCACCGCGCTCAGAATCGTGTCACCATCATGTTACCGCGCTCAGAATCGTGTCACCATCATGTCACCGCACTCAGCATCGTGTCACCGCGCTCAGAATCGTGTCACCGCGCTCAGAATCGTGTCACCATCATGTTACCGCGCTCAGAATCGTGTCACCATCATGTCACCGCGCTCAGCATCGTGTCACCGCGCTCAGAACCGTGTCACCATCATGTTACCGCGCTCAGAATCGTGTCACCATCATGTTACCGCGCTCAGAATCGTGTCACCATCATGTCACCGCGCTCAGCACCGTGTCACCGCGCTCAGAATCATGTCACCATCATGTCACTGCACTCAGCATCGTGTCACCGCGCTCAGAATCGTGTCACCATCATGTCACCGCACTCAGCATCGTGTCACCGCGCTCAGAATCGTGTCACCGCGCTCAGAATCGTGTCACCATCGTGTCACCGCGCTCAGAATCGTGTCACCGCGCTCAGAATCGTGTCACCGCGCTCAGCATCGTGTCACCATCATTTCACCGCGCTCAGAATCGTGTCACCATCATGTCACCGCGCTCAGAATCGTGTCACCATCATGTCACCGCGCTCAGAATCGTGTCACAGCGCTCAGCATCATGTCACCGCTCTCAGAATCGTGTCACCGCGCTCAGCATCGTGTCACCGCTCTCAGAATCGTGTCACCGCTCTCAGAATCGTGTCACCGCGCTCAGCATCGTGTCACCGCGCTCAGCATCGTGTCACCGCGCTCAGCATCGTGTCACCGCTCTCAGAATCGTGTCACCGCGCTCAGCATCGTGTCACCGCTCTCAGAATCGTGTCACCGCGCTCAGCATCGTGTCACCGCGCTCAGCATCGTGTCACCGCGCTCAGCATCGTGTCACCGCTCTCAGCATCGTGTCACCGCTCTCAGAATCGTGTCACCGCGCTCAGCATCGTGTCACCGCGCTCAGCATCGTGTCACCGCGCTCAGCATCGTGTCACCGCGCTCAGCATTGTGTCACCGCTCTCAGAATCGTGTCAACGCGCTCAGCATCGTGTCACCGCGCTCAGCATCGTGTCACCGCGCTCAGCATCGTGTCACCGCGCTCAGCATCGTGTCACCGCTCTCAGAATCGTGTCACCGCGCTCAGCGTCGTGTCACCGCGCTCAGCATCGTGTCACCGCTCTCAGAATCGTGTCACCGCTCTCAGCATTGTGTCACCGCGCTCAGAATCGTGTCACCATCATGTCACCGCGCTCAGCACCGTGTCACCGCACTCAGAATCGTGTCACCATCATGTCACCGCACTCAGAATCGTGTCACCATCATGTCACCGCACTCAGCATCGTATCACCGCTCTCAGAATCGTGTCACCATCATGTCACCGCACTCAGAATCGTGTCACCATCATGTCACCGCGCTCAGCATCGTGTCACAGCGCTCAGAATCGTGTCACCATCATGTTACCGCGCTCAGAATCGTGTCACCATCATGTCACCGCACTCAGCATCGTGTCACCGCGCTCAGAATCGTGTCACCGCGCTCAGAATCGTGTCACCATCATGTCACCGCGCTCAGCATCGTGTCACCGCGCTCAGAACCGTGTCACCATCATGTTACCGCGCTCAGAATCGTGTCACCATCATGTCACCGCGCTCAGCATCGTGTCACCGCGCTCAGAATCGTGTCACCATCATGTTACCGCGCTCAGAATCGTGTCACCATCATGTCACCGCGCTCAGCACCGTGTCACCGCGCTCAGAATCGTGTCACCATCATGTCACCTCACTCAGCATCGTGTCACCGCGCTCAGAATCGTGTCACCGCGCTCAGAATCGTGTCACCATCGTGTCACCGCGCTCAGAATCGTGTCACCGCGCTCAGAATCGTGTCACCGCGCTCAGCATCGTGTCACCATCATTTCACCGCGCTCAGAATCGTGTCACCATCATGTCACCGCGCTCAGAATCGTGTCACCATCATGTCACCGCGCTCAGAATCGTGTCACAGCGCTCAGCATCATGTCACCGCTCTCAGAATCGTGTCACCGCGCTCAGCATTGTGTCACCGCTCTCAGAATCGTGTCACCGCGCTCAGCATCGTGTCACCGCGCTCAGCATCGTGTCACCGCGCTCAGCATCGTGTCACCGCGCTCAGAATCGTGTCACCGCGCTCAGCATCGTGTCACCGCGCTCAGCATCGTGTCACCGCTCTCAGAATCGTGTCACCGCTCTCAGCATCGTGTCACCGCTCTCAGAATCGTGTCACCGCGCTCAGCATCGTGTCACCGCGCTCAGCATCGTGTCACCGCTCTCAGAATCGTGTCACCGCTCTCAGAATCGTGTCACCGCTCTCAGAAACGTGTCACCGCTCTCAGAATCGTGTCACCGCGCTCAGCATCGTGTCACCGCTCTCAGAATCGTGTCACCGCTCTCAGCATCGTGTCACCGCTCTCAGCATTGTGTCACCGCTCTCAGCATCGTGTCACCGCTCTCAGAATCGTGTCACCGCGCTCAGCATCGTGTCACCGCTCTCAGAATCGTGTCACCGCTCTCAGAATCGTGTCACCGCGCTCAGCATCGTGTCACCGCGCTCAGCATCGTGTCACCGCTCTCAGAAACGTGTCACCGCGCTCAGCATTGTGTCACCGCGCTCAGCATCTCCCAACATCGGGAAAACCTTTTCTTGGAGATCAAAGGAATAATTTCTGGTTTAACATCGAGAACTAATCACTTCCCCGCAATGTGCGGAATTTACACGGATCCCATTTCTTTTTATTAGCTCAGTCGGCTCAATTGACTTGCAAATTTCGGGACGGTGGAATGACACCGGATTATTCCCTCGGCGCTCTCCGACTTCCACCGACCACAAGCCCAAATAAAACCGCATGACGTGGAGGTCGGTGCAGCCCCTCTAATAAAAGACACCTCGACCCCTCCCCCACATGAGCCGATCAAACGTGGGACAGTTTATTAAATCCTTGATTTCACCCTTTGTCATCCTGTAGACCCCTTTCACACTGAAGCGTTTTTACAGCGTTTTAGCGTTAAAAATAGCGCTATTAAAACGCTCATAAAACGCTCTCCATGCATCTCAATGGACTCTTTCACACCGAGTCCTGCAAGCGGCATCTTTGGAGCAGCTTTTAGGCGCTGAAAAAAATGCTCCAAAAACGCTCCTCACCATTGAAATGAATTGAAAGTGCTGTTACAAACTCCTCCTCCTCCCTCTACTCCTCCTCCTCCCTCTACTCCTCCTCCCTCTACTCCTCCTCCTCCCTCTACTCCTCCTCCCTCTACTCCTCCTCCTCCCTCTACTCCTCCTCCTCCCTCTACTCCGCCTCCCTCTACTCCTCCTCCCTCTACTCCTCCTCCTCCCTCTACTCCGCCTCCCTCTACTCCTCCTCCCTCTACTCCTCCTCCTCCCTCTACTCCTCCTCCTCCTCCTCCCTCTACTCCTCCTCCTCCCTCTACTCCTCCTCCTCCTCCCTCTACTCCTCCTCCTCCATCTACTCCTCCTCCCTCTACTCCTCCTCCTCCCTTTACTCCTCCTCCTCCCTCTACTACTCCTCCTCCCTCTACTCCTTCTCCTCCCTCTACTCCTCCTCCTCCCTCTACTCCTCCTCCCTCTACTCCTCCTCCTCCCTCTACTCCTCCTCCTCCCTCTACTCCTCCTCCTCCATCTACTCCTCCTCCCTCTACTCCTCCTCCTCCTCCCTCTACTCCTCCTCCTCCTCCCTCTACTCCTTCTCCCTCTACTCCTCCTCCTCCCTCTACTCCTTCTCCTCCCTCTACTCCTCCTCCTCCCTCTACTCCTCCTCCTCCCTCTACTCCTTCTCCCTCTACTCCTCCTCCTCCCTCTACTCCTCCTCCTCCCTCTACTCCTTCTCCCTCTACTCCTCCTCCTCCCTCTACTCCTTCTCCCTCTACTCCTCCTCCTCCCTCTACTCCTCCTCCTCCCTCTACTCCTCCTCCCTCTACTCCTCCTCCTCCCTCTACTCCTCCTCCTCCTCCCTCTACTCCTCCTGGCCCAGATTCACAAAGCATGTTACGCTGACGTAAGTGCAAATGTGCGCCCAACGTAGCTTACATACCCTGTGGGCGCACTTTTTGTCTGGGCGCATGTGGCGCTCCCATTGATTAGGCATTCAAATATGCAAATGAGGGAAATACGGCGATTCACGAATGTACGTGCGCCCGACGCATGCTGCTCGTAAATTGTACGTCCCACGTAAAGTTATTCCCCATAAATGAGGCGCAACCCGGCAACAGACATGCAAAGGTCTGCACCAGAGAACACAGGCCGGCGTATTGGGCGTACGTTATGTTCACGGCGTACGTGGTGATCCGGCGTGGTTGTGAGCATGCGCATAAGGGTGCAGTTTCATGCGTTCACGTCACATCGCATGCGCAGTTCATGATACGCCGGGCGTAAAACACTGCACCATGCTTGGATCATTAGCATGTTGTCACACCCACTTCCACCTACGCCGGTCTGCGCCTTCGAAAATACGGCACGCCGACGCAGCGCTGGGAGCAATAGCTTGGTGAATGCAGTGCGTGCCTCTCCACGTAGCGCAAACGCCGGTATAAATGTGCGCCCCACTCTCTGTGATTCTGGGCCCCTCCCTTTACTCCTCCTTCCTTTCTTTTCTCACCACTTCTCCCCTCCCTCCTTCACTTCTTCCTCCTCATCCCCACCTCTTTTGTACTCCTCGCCCTTCTATCTTCACTCCCTCCTCTGGGCCTGTGCTTCTTGTGGCATAGTGGTGTCAGAGGTCCCCCCAATATCCCCCCAATATTCCAAGGCGCTTTGTGGTATTTACAGGCACATGACTGCTGGAGATGATATTCTCCCGACTATTCTCCCGACTCTCCCACAGCTCATCAATGACATTTCCCTGCCCATTATCTGAATGTAAACAAAGGGGTGGAGCCTGAGGAGGCCCCACAACTCATAAATGACATTTCCCTGCCCATTATTTGAATGTAAACAAAGGGGTGGAGCCTGAGGAGGCCCCACAGCTCATCAATGACATTTCCCTGCCCATTATCTGAATGTAAACAAAGAAGTGAAATTGGTGGCGACTCCACAACCCATGGATGCCATTTTCCTCTCCATTAGCTGAATGTAAACAAAGTAGTAACATCTGGGGTAACACTGCTACTCATGAACGGCATTTCCCTGCTGGCCCACTGAATGTAAACAAAGGGGTGGGATCTGGGGTGACACCATTGACCAGATAGGGTGATCACAGTAGTCACAGAGCCCCTGATTCGGTTTCGGTGGAGCGATTGTTTGTGATGGTCGGGTGGCGCGTGTGCCGCCAATTCTTCTTTGTTTTGCCTCCACGGTGTGAATACCGGAAGCCGCCATCGGCGTTGCGTTTTCTTCTTCTTCCATGGAGGCCTCCAGTCCTCGGAGGAAGGAAGGAAGGCGGGGGGTTAATCTGGCGGACGCCTCGGCACGCACTTCGGATTTTTGTTCCTCCGTCTTCCAGCAGACAGCGATCGATCACCGCCGGCTTCCCGGAGAACGGCGCCGGTGATTTATTCCGTCTATAATTATCAATATGGCTTTACAAAGATGTGCAATAAGCCCGTCTGACACCCATAAATCCCGCCTCTTCCAGTGTGCCAGGAGCGCGGTAATGGGAACGCCGCATGGAAATCTCGCCATTGTCATGTCACCGGCGGCCCAGAAACAATCAGTGTGGTATTTGAATTGTCTGCCAGCGCCGGCCGCCGACTCTGCCGCAGCGTGATTGGGGAATAGACTTTGGATCAATCACAGCTGAATGTAAAGAGAGAAAAAATGCAGCTCTGGATCGATTGATTCTTCATTCAATGCAAGCCGCTGCCTGCAAGTCATTGACAGCAACCTCCTGCAATGCCCTGTACAGCCGAGCTCAGACTGGGAAAGGAGGATGCAGCACAAGGGCCCAATACGTTTGCTGCAGTGCTAATAAGAGACATGCTGATAGAAGGAGAGAGCAGAGTGACAGGGAGAAGAGCTCATCAGTCTGCTGCTTCTACTTTCACTGTCTTTAGCTGTTTGCCTGGACTTCATTGCACCATGAAAGTAAAACTGAGCCCCATTCTGTGTCCCTGTCCTGTCCCTGTCCTGAGCCCCATTCTGTGTCCCCATCCTGTCCTGTGCCCCGTCCTGTCCCTGTCCTGAGTCCTGTGCCCCCTCTCTGTGTCCCCATCCTGTTCTGTGTCTCCGTCCTGTCTTGTGTCCCCATCCGGTCCTGTGCCCCCGTCCTGTCCCATGTCCCTGTCCTGAGTCCCGTCCTGTGTCCCCGTCCTGTGTCCTGTCCCGTGTCCTCATCCTGTGCCCCCTCTCTGTGTCCCCATCCTGTGTCCCCGTCCTGTCCCATGTCCCTGTCTTGAGTCCCGTCCTGTGCCCCCCGTCCTGTGTCCTGTCCTGTGTACCCCTCCTGTGTCCCCTCTCTGTGTCCCCATCCTGTGTCCCTATCGTGAGTCCCCGTCCTGTGTCCCCCCTCCTCCTGAATCCTCAAGGCCACAACCCCCCCACCCCCCCCCCCAAATCACCTGTCCCAATGTTGAGGAGGACAAAGGCCTTTTCCCACAACCCCGGCCTGGTGGGGGTTCGGGGGATAAATTATTGGAATCTGGAAGGAGCCCCCAGATCTGACCCCCCGGGGCCCCATGTGATGTACGGAGTACACAGAACCTCTACTCATTCACCAAAACAAATGTAAAAAGACACACAGAGGGCCAGATTCAGGAACAGTTAGGCTGGCGGATCCAGTGATCCAGTGATCCAGTGATCCAGTGATCGAGTGATCCGCCAGCCTAACTGTGACTTTGAGCCGGCGTCTCTGTAACCAGAAAACAAGAAACGCCGGGTTGAAGCTCCGATGCGAGCAGCGTAACTGAGTTTCGCCATCGCATCGTTACTTCAACTTAAAAATGGCGCCGGGGGCGTTCCCGCCGATTTACGCTCAAAAAATATGTTAATGAGCGGAAATCGGCAATTCACGATCGCATTCCGGCGCGACGCAATGACGGTACGACGTTTCCGGACGGGATACGCGGCGCATAGATATACCTACATGGGGTTGGAATATCCTATGTTAGGTATAGCACTTGCTCCTAAAATTTCTGCAGCGCAACGCAAATGAGAAGCGTTACTCCAGAGCAAAGATGCTCCCATCTACCTGAATCTGGCCCAGAGCGTTTGGCACGCCCCCCCCCCCCCCCCCCCCGGAGTAAATCATCAATCATGATGAACATCGATCACCGATCACAGAACATGACCCCTCCCGTTGCTTGCCACTCGTCAAATGAAAGTGCCGCTCCCCCCCCCCCCACTAGGTAAACAAAGGGGTGGGGTCACCTAGGCCAAAGGACCTTGTATGGATGGGGGGGGGAGGGGGAACATGGTTTTTCTCTGTGTCCTTTTCGCTCAGGTTCTGCTGTCAGCGGGATTCCCTCGGATGACTCATCATTGGTAGGAAGCCGGAGGGGGCGGCTCATTAACAAGCGGTGACTCACGGCTGCTGCTGTCAGCATTTGACGAGTCGCTGGTGAGCGGGACGCCGGAGGGCGCATTCCGGGGGGGGGGAGGGGTTCTACATTTACATTGATACATTTCCCCGCGCCGTTCTTCGCAGAATGTTGTCGTTTTGGTGGCTGCACATCGGCGGTCTGACCTTCGCCACGGAATCCACGCTGACCGCTGTCCGCGCGCTTTCCATAATACGCAGGATAAAAAACGCACCGGACCGCGCGGTGTGACCCGGAACTTTCCATCCGCAGAACGATCGTCTCTCCGATTGATTTGTGAATCTCAGGAAGAAAAACCTGTCCAGGATTTATGGGCGGGAACGTCCTTCATTGATTGGCGGTAAATCTCGGCGTCGCTCTGATTTGCGGCGTTGGAAGATGAAGCTTCGTATCTGAGGCTGTAATAACCTCATTCAATATTAAATGACTGAGGGGCCCGCGGCACATTTATTCCGGGGCCAATTGATGGGAAATCATTCCAGAGAGAAGAGGAGCGGAGACGGGGGCCGCCGCCGACCATTGGTGGGAGAGGGGAGAGACGGGGGCCGCCGCCAAACATTGGTGGGGGAGGGGAGAGCCGAGGGGCCGCCGCCGAACATTGGTGAGGGAGGGGAGAGACGGGGGCCGCCGCCAAACATTGGTGGGGGGGGGGAGAGCCGGGGGCCGCCGCCGACCATTGGTGGGGGAGGGGGGAGACGGGGGCCGCTGCCGACCATTGGTGAGGGAGGGGAGAGCCGGGGGCCACTGCCGAACATTGGTGGGGGAGGGGGAGAGCCGGTCTATCGTCATACTGCGCTCCCCATCACAGACTGCTCCGGAAGTGCTGGGCGGCCAACTGCGAATGCGCGATGCGTTCCAATGCATTTACGGCAGTGCACACCAGCGAAACCAGCTCTGAATGACGGCTTCGCTGGTGTGCAGTGTCGTAAATGCATTGGAACGCATCGCGCATTCGCAATTGGCCGCCCAGCACTTCCAGAGCAGTCTGTGATGGGGGAGCCGAACATGACACGTCACCGGGGGCCGCCGCTGACCGTTGGTGGGGGAGGGGAGAGCCGGGGGCCGCCGCCGACCATTGGTGGGGGAGGGGGGAGACGGGGGCCGCTGCCGACCATTGGTGGGGGAGGGGAAGAGCCGGTCTATCGTCATACTCCGCTCCCCATCACAGACTGCTCCGGAAGTGCTGGGCGGCCAACTGCGAATGCGCGATGCGTTCCAATGCATTTACGGCAGTGCACACCAGCGAAACCAGCTCTGAATGACGGCTTCGCTGGTGTGCAGTGTCGTAAATGCATTGGAACGCATCGCGCATTCGCAATTGGCCGCCCAGCACTTCCAGAGCAGTCTGTGATGGGGGAGCCGAACATGACACGTCACCGGGGGCCGCCGCTGACCGTTGGTGGGGGACGGGAGAGCCGGGGGCCACCGCCGACCATTGGTGGGGGAGGGGAGAGCTGGGGGCCACTGCTGACCATCGGCGGGGGAGGGGGGGAGCCGCGGATGATTGGTGGGGGAGGGGGGTATCTCTGTCCTCGGTTTCTTTCTCTGTCTCAAAAGTGAGACATCAGGGGTCTGTTTGGACCCTTATATTCCACCTAAGCCCCACAACGGGGCCCCTAAAAATATTGTAAAAAAAAAAGAATAAAGAAAAATAAATAAAATAAAAATATTGTAAAAAATAATAAAATGAAATAAAATTGGAAAAAAGAATAAAGAAAAATAAAAGCTTACTGACCCCGTCCGCAGCTCTGCTGATGTACACCGCGTGTGTCTGGGCCCCTCCCCCCGGGTTACCCATCACTCACCCATACTTACCTTGTTTGGTGACAACACCACCGGAATCCGCAGAGGACTGACCCCTGAGGGCGGCCATTGCTGACCCCCACTTGGAGGTGGTGCCAACCTACCAGATTGAAATTTACTGACATTTCACGAAAGTTACTAAATTACATTTTTAGTGCAAATTTCAGTATTTAGGCCAAAAAGAAGAACGCCGGGCAAATAGCGATGTGATGGAAGGGAAAACGTATTCTTGTTATTTTCAATATAATAAGGGCAAATTATTTAGTCACCCCCTGCCTCCAACCCCCTCAGCGGTGCCTCCATCCCCCTCTGCGGTGCCTCCATCTACTCTGCGGGGCCTCCATCCCCCTCAGCGGTGCCTCCATCCCCCTCTGCGGTGCCTCCATCTACTCTGCGGTGCCTCCATCCCCCTCAGCGGTGCCTCCATCCCCCTCTGCGGTGCCTCCATCCCCCTCTGCGGTGCCTCCATCTACTCTGCGGTGCCTCCATCCCCCTCAGCGGTGCCTCCATCCCCCTCTGCGGTGCCTCCATCTACTCTGCGGGGCCTCCATCCCCCTCTGCGGTGCCTCCATCTACTCTGCGGTGCCTCCATCCCCCTCTGCGGTGCCTCCATCCCCCTCTGCGGTGCCGCCATCCCCCTCTGCGGTGCCTCCATCCCCCTCTGCGGTGCCTCCATCCCCCTCTGCGGTGCCTCCATTCCCCTCTGCAGTGCCACTAACACCCCCTCTGCGGTGCCTCCATCCCCCTCTGCGGTGCCACCCCCCCCTCTGCGGTGCCTCCATCCCCCTCTGTGGTGCCACTAACACCCCCTCTGCGGTGCCTCCATCCCCCTCTGCGGTGCCACCACCCCCCTCTGCGGTGCCTCCATCCCCCTCTGTGGTGCCACTAACACCCCCTCTGCGGTGCCTCCATCCCCCTCTGCGGTGCCACCCCCCCCCTCTGCGGTGCCTCCATCCCCCTCTGTGGTGCCACTAACACCCCCTCTGCGGTGCCTCCATCCCCCTCTGCGGTGCCACCCCCCCCTCTGCGGTGCCTCCATCCCCCTCTGTGGTGCCACTAACACCCCCTCTGCGGTGCCTCCATCCCCCTCTGTGGTGCCACTAACACCCCCTCTGCGGTGCCACTAACACCCCCTCTGCGGTGCCACCATCCCCCTCTGCGGTGCCTCCATCCCCCTCTGCGGTGCCACCACCCCCTCTGCGGTGCCTCCATCCCCCTCTGTGGTGCCACCATCCCCCTCTGCGGTGCCACTAACACCCCCTCTGCGGTGCCTCCATCCCCCTCTGCGGTGCCACCACCCCCTCTGCGGTGCCTCCATCCCCCTCTGTGGTGCCACCACCCCCTCTGCGGTGCCACTAACACCCCCTCTGCGGTGCCTCCATCCCCCTCTGCGGTGCCACCACCCCCTCTGCGGTGCCTCCATCCCCCTCTGTGGTGCCACCATCCCCCTCTGCGGTGCCACTAACACCCCCTGCCTCCAATCTGCGCAGTTCCAAGCTGAACCGACCTCGGCTATTTTCACTGGCACATTGCCGCAACCACGGACGTTTCCGAACGGGGAAAGTGCCGTTTTTACGAACTGTCAGTAAAAGAACGAACGGTTGGCAACACTGGCAGAGGACTGGTCCCTGGGGGCGGTCCCCTCTTGGAGGTGTTGGGTTTGTAATGCCGCAGCCGGCGTATGGCGTGGAGTCTGAGAACTCTGCCCATCCAGGTCTGGGACTCGCTGTCAGGAAGACGCCGCGGGGGGTGAGGGCGCCTTTAAATGCGGCGGGGGGGGGGGGGGGGGGGGGGCCCAGACAGGCCGGTAATGGATGTTGTGTGGAAGGAGATAATGAAACCAAATCATACGAAGGTTTTATTCCCATTACAAGGCTCATCAGATGCAGCCAGAAGGTCCCTTCCCCCCCCCCCCCCCCCCAGGCAAGGTCTCCTCCTTCCTCGCAGAGAAAATCTCCTCCGTCTTTGTGAATCCAGGGAAGTGGTGAGAACGTCATTGTGGCAGCGCTGGGGACCGGGTGTCAGGATTAATCAGAGGGACGGTGATAAAGGAGGCAGCGGAGAGGCCGGTGGGCCGATGATCGGAGGAGATTGGCTCTCACTGGATTCGCTTTGTGCGTTCTCCTCCAGCCGGGAGATAAAGGATACAGACAATAAAGGATGTTTAAGAACCACTCAGATGTTATTTTATTAGGCGTATAAATAAAAGTACAGGATAAAGGCCGAGCACACAGCAGAGACAGGGAGTCAGGGGGGGCAGAGAACCTGGAGAAGACCAACAGAGTCAGGGGGGGCAGAGAACCTGGAGAAGACCAACAGAGTCAGGGGGGCAGAGAACCTGGAGAAGACCAACAGAGTCAGGGGGGGCAGAGAACCT
The DNA here is from genome assembly GCA_029574335.1 of Rana kukunoris. Classification (NCBI taxonomy): domain Eukaryota; kingdom Metazoa; phylum Chordata; class Amphibia; order Anura; family Ranidae; genus Rana; species Rana kukunoris. The sequence goes on from JAJQKJ010001976.1 coordinate 77,553, forward strand.
GGAGAAGACCAACAGAGTCAGGGGGGCAGAGAAACCGGAGAAGGACAACAGAGTCAGGGGGGGCAGAGAAGACAGAGAAGGACAACAGAGTCAGGGGGGCAGAGAACCTGGAGAAGACCAACAGAGTCAGGGGGGCAGAGAACCTGGAGAAGGACAACAGAGTCAGGGGGGCAGAGAACCTGGAGAAGGACAACAGAGTCCGGGGGGCAGAGAACCTGGAGAAGGACAACAGAGTCAGGGGGGCAGAGAACCTGGAGAAGGACAACAGAGTCAGGGGGGCAGAGAACCTGGAGAAGGACAACAGAGTCAGGGGGGCAGAGAACCTGGAGAAGGACAACAGAGTCAGGGGGGCAGAGAACCTGGAGAAGGACAACAGAGTCAGGGGGGCAGAGAAACCAGAGAAGGACAACAGAGTCAGGGGGGCAGAGAACCTGGAGAAGGACAACAGAGTCAGGGGGGCAGAGAACCTGGAGAAGGACAACAGAGTCAGGGGGGCAGAGAACCTGGAGAAGGACAACAGAGTCAGGGGGGCAGAGAACCTGGAGAAGGACAACAGAGTCAGGGGGGCAGAGAACCTGGAGAAGGACAACAGAGTCAGGGGGGCAGAGAAACCAGAGAAGGACAACAGAGTCAGGGGGGCAGAGAACCTGGAGAAGGACAACAGAGTCAGGGGGGGGCAGAGAACCTGGAGAAGACCAACAGAGTCAGGGGGGCAGAGAACCTGGAGAAGGACAACAGAGTCAGGGGGGCAGAGAACCTGGAGAAGGACAACAGAGTCAGGGGGGCAGAGAAACCAGAGAAGGACAACAGAGTCAGGGGGGCAGAGAACCTGGAGAAGGACAACAGAGTCAGGGGGGCAGAGAACCTGGAGAAGACCAACAGAGTCAGGGGGGCAGAGAAACCGGAGAAGGACAACAGAGTCAGGGGGGGGCAGAGAACCTGGAGAAGACCAACAGAGTCAGGGGGGCAGGGAAACCGGAGAAGGACAACAGAGTCAAGGGGGGGCAGAGAACCTGGAGAAGACCAACAGAGTCAGGGGGGGGCAGAGAACCTGGAGATGACCAACAGAGTCAGAGAGGGGCAGAGAACCTGGAGAAGGACAACAGAGTCAGGGGGGCAGAGAAACCTGCAGAAGGACAACAGAGTCAGGGGGGGGGGGCAGAGAAACCTGGAGAAGGACAACAGAGTCAGGGGGGTCAGAGAAACCGGAGAAGACCAACAGAGTCAGGGGGGCAGAGAACCTGGAGAAGACCAACAGAGTCAGGGGGGCAGAGAACCTGGGGAAGACCAACAGAGTCAGGGGGGGCAGAGAACCTGGAGAAGACCAACAGAGTCAGGGGGGCAGAGAACCTGGAGAAGACCAACAGAGTCAGGGGGGCAGAGAACCTGGAGAAGACCAACAGAGTCAGGGGGGCAGAGAAACCGGAGAAGACCAACAGAGTCAGGGGGGCAGAGAACCTGGAGAAGACCAACAGAGTCAGGGGGGCAGAGAACCTGGAGAAGACCAACAGAGTCAGGGGGGCAGAGAACCTGGAGAAGACCAACAGAGTCAGGGGGGCAGAGAACCTGGAGAAGGACAACAGAGTCAGGGGGGCAGAGAACCTGTAGAAGACCAACAGAGTCAGGGGGGGCAGAGAACCTGGAGAAGACCAACAGAGTCAGGGGGGGCAGAGAACCTGGAGAAGACCAACAGAGTCAGGGGGGGCAGAGAACCTGGAGAAGACCAACAGAGTCAGGGGGGCAGAGAACCTGGAGAAGGACAACAGATTCAGGGGGGCAGAGAACCTGGAGAAGACCAACAGAGTCAGGGGGGCAGAGAACCTGGAGAAGGACAACAGAGTCAGGGGGGCAGAGAAACCGGAGAAGACCAACAGAGTCAGGGGGGCAGAGAACCTGGAGAAGACCAACAGAGTCAGGGGGGCAGAGAACCTGGAGAAGACCAACAGAGTCAGGGGGGCAGAGAAACCGGAGAAGGACAACAGAGTCAGGGGGAGGCAGAGAACCTGGAGAAGACCAACAGAGTCAGGGGGGCAGGGAAACCGGAGAAGGACAACAGAGTCAAGGGGGGGCAGAGAACCTGGAGAAGACCAACAGAGTCAGGGGGGGGGGCAGAGAACCTGGAGATGACCAACGGAGTCAGAGAGGGGCAGAGAACCTGGAGAAGGACAACAGAGTCAGGGGGGGGGCAGAGAAACCTGGAGAAGGACAACAGAGTCAGGGGGGGCAGAGAAACCTGGAGAAGGACAACAGAGTCAGGGGGGTCAGAGAAACCGGAGAAGACCAACAGAGTCAGGGGGGCAGAGAACCTGGAGGAGACCAACAGAGTCAGGGGGGCAGAGAACCTGGAGAAGACCAACAGAGTCAGGGGGGGCAGAGAACCTGGAGAAGACCAACAGAGTCAGAGAGGGGCAGAGAACCTGGAGAAGGACAACAGAGTCAGGGGGGCAGAGAACCTGGAGAAGACCAACAGAGTCAGGGGGGCAGAGAAACCGGAGAAGGACAACAGAGTCAGGGGGGCAGAGAACCTGGAGAAGACCAACAGAGTCAGGGGGGCAGAGAACCTGGAGAAGGACAACAGAGTCAGGGGGGCAGAGAAACCGGAGAAGACCAACAGAGTCAGGGGGGCAGAGAACCTGGAGAAGACCAACAGAGTCAGGGGGGCAGAGAACCTGGAGAAGACCAACAGAGTCAGAGAGGGGCAGAGAACCTGGAGAAGACCAACAGAGTCAGGGGGGGGGGGGGGCAGAGAACCTGGAGATGACCAACAGAGTCAGGGGGGCAGACCCCTCAGCGCCCTGGGACCCCCCATTTGTACACATTACATCTCATCTGATTGGTGGATTTCCAGTTCTGATCGCCCTTTAAAAATAATAGTGCAGAGCGGGTGGATGATGAAGAGCCCCCCGCCCATCCCCCGCGCCCCCCATCCCCCTCGCCCATCCCCCTCGCCCCCACTTTTCAGGGATAAAGATGCCATTTGGATTCTTTCAGCCGCAGATCCGTCACGTAACACGAAACGCGACGAAGAAGAGCGGTGAAGGTGAGATGCTTCGATCAGCGGAAAGCTGGAAGATCGAGTGTCAGGCGGAGAGTCGGGTGACACCGCAGAGGACAAAATCTCATCATCCCAACATGTCCTGGAGAAGCAATTATAGAGGGGCCCCAAATTACTTCTGCACCCATCACAGGCCGCTGATTGGCTGGCGGGGGAGGGAGGGGTCATGAGGAATGCTCTACAATGAAAGGAAACGCGCTGGAAATAAATAATCGACCATCAGAGAATCCCGGGGAGGCCGGAATGTCTCAGTGTTTGTGTGCCGATCTTCTCATAACCCCCCCCCTAACATAACCTCCCACATAATACCCAACATACCCCCCCCAACATAGCCCCCCAACATAACCCCCGACATAACCCCCCCAACCTAACCCCCCAACATAACCCCCCTAACCTAACCCCCCAACATAACCCCCAACAAAACCCCCCAACATAACCCCCCAACATAACCCCCCCACATAATACCCAACATAACCCCCCAACATAACCCCCCAACAAAACCCCCCAACATAACCCCCCAACATAACCCCCCCAACCTAACCCCCCAACATAACCCCCCTAACCTAACCCCCCCAACATAACCCCCAACATAGCCCCCCCAACATAACCCCCCCCACATAATACCCAACATAACCCCCCAACATAACCCCCCAACAAAACCCCCCAACATAACCCCCCCAACATAACCCCCCAACATAACCCCCCCAACATAGCCCCCCCAACATAACCCCCCCAACATAACCCCCAACATAGCCCCCCCAACATAACCCCCCCCACATAATACCCAACATAACCCCCCAACATAACCCCCAACATAGCCCCCCAACATAATCCCCCCCACATAATACCCAACATAACCCCCCAACCTAACCCCCCAACATAACCCCCAACATAATCCCCCCCCCCCCACATAATACCCAACATAACCCCCCAACCTAACCCCCCAACATAACCCCCAACAAAACCCCCCAACATAACCCCCCAACCTAACCCCCCAACATAACCCCCAACAAAACCCCCCAACATAACCCCCCCAACATAACCCCCCCAACATAACCCCCCCAACATAACCCCCCACATAACCCCCCCAACATATATTAAGTACATGAAGGTAAACTCTACGCTGTTTATAGTGGACTGTCAGGATTGGGACCTCGGTGCGGTTCGGCGTTACGTTGGCGGTTTGCGGAATTCTCATTGGACGTGACCCGGGTTCATTCATCCCGACTGTAATCTCTTCTCCCCTCCCCCAGCACAGATATAAGCGCAGTAAAGGTGACTCCTCCCTCTCTGGGGGAAACGATGATTTAGGACAATTTTCCGATCGTCGCTCTTATATGAGATAACCGCTTTAGCGCACATCTGGGACCGCCATCCTCTTATTGTTCCATATCTCTCCCGGAACCCGGGGGCCGTGACAGCGGACAGGAGCCCCCCAGGACGCCGCCCCTCACATGACAAGTTATTACCTCGCTGCGGCAGATTGCGGATCGCTCGTAATGCGTTTTCTGTGACTTCTGATGTCATTTCTGAGCGATGGAGGGAACATGTGACCCACGAACGCGCGGCTTTAGGAGACGGGAAAATTGAATTGGGTTCCCGGAAGATCCGTCACGGCGAGCACAATAAAAGCTTTGATGAGAGAAGAAATAAGACCGTCTTCCGCAACGCACCCGGGGGCCGCTCGCCGCTCGCCGCAGTCATACGAGACTCCGCCACCTTCCCTTCCAGGTACATTCGTCCCGAGCGAATGTGAGAATGAACGCAACATCACAACGGACGCAACATTCGTCCTGAGGGAACGGGAGATCACAGCGAGCGAATGAACGCCGCGCACATCACAACAACGCCCGCAACATTCGTCCCGAGGGAACGCGAGATCACAGCGAGCGAATGAACGCCGCGCATATCACAACAACGGACGCAACATTCGTCCCGAGGGAACGTGAGATCACGGCGAGCGAATGAACGCCGCGCACATCACAACAACGGACGCAACATTCGTCCCGAGGGAACGCGAGATTACAGCGAGCGAATGAACGCCGCGCACATCACAACAACGCCCGCAACATTCGTCCCGAGGGAACGCGAGATCACAGCGAGCGAATGAACGCCGCGCACATCACAACAACGGACGCAACATTCGTCCCGAGGGAACGTGAGATCACGGCGAGCGAATGAACGCCGCGCACATCACAACAACGGACGCAACATTCGTCCCGAGGGAACGCGAGATTACAGCGAGCGAATGAACGCCGCGCACATCACAACAACGCCCGCAACATTCGTCCCGAGGGAACGCGAGATCACAGCGAGCGAATGAACGCCGCGCACATCACAACAACGGACGCAACATTCGTCCCGAGGGAACGGGAGATCACAGCGAGCGAACGAACGAACGCCGCGCACATCACAACAACGGACGCAACATTCGCTAAGTAATCCGAGGAGAATCGCAGATTTCACAATCTCCCGCCAAATTCTCCAAAGAAAAGAGAATCGATCAGAAAAGAATAAAAATATAAAATCGTTTTCTGAAATTCTAATTTATAAGATAAACGGAAATTTCCGATGTAACGGTCACCACCGCTTACGATCTTCCATCCAACCACGACAAGCTTATCCGACACTCCACAATATTGCATACACGATCCATATCCATTCCCATAAACAAGACGAGACTCAAGCTCTGCACTTGCTTCAAATATATGACAATTTATTGGTATTTTCTCAGCTTCTTATACAGTCTCAAGCATAATGCAGTTAATCACAGGACAATGCAGTCCCCACCCCCCTATTCACTCACTGAGGATAATTCTTTAATTGGTAGCTAGACATGACGGCACCGTATTATCAATAGGGTTCAATTAACCTTGAATAGTAACACAGACATCTAGTTGAATAAGTTCTCTATACAGCTTTGTCACACAATGGCAGTGAGAGTGGGTGTCTTTACATTGAATAGCCAACACCTTAGGATATTTCAATAGCCTATTATACAAAGGTATGAGTCACTGGCTGGTTGACCTGGTCATGTCATCATGACTCCTTGTGATATCTCAGTCCTAAAATATGAAGTATTAATAATGTCCCATCTCATGTAATACATGACTTATGATTCTTTGTCACCCTATGGCCCTAGTGGACATAAGGTGACCCTAGACATAGGAATATCTCAGTCTGTCACGGGCCATTCCGTTACATCCGAATTCAGAAAATTTAACAAAATCAGATTATTAAATAACAAAATGTAACAATTTATTTTATTCTGCGTGTATCTAATGAGCGATGATGTCACCACTGTCCCCGCCCCCTTCCTTTATATAGCTGGTGACGGATCTGTCATTTGGGTAGTGTCACCTTCAAGGATCGATCATCAATGAATGAATGAATGAATGAAAACTTATATAGCGCGGCACATGCGAACTGAATCGCCTCTGGGCGCTTGTTGTTCCTGTCTCCTTTGATATCAAAAGAGATGAGTCTTGACTTTTTTCCTGAATGCTAGGTGGTTCTCCTCCAACCGAATGCTGGTTGGTAAAGCGTTCCATCGTCTGGGACCTTGGACCGCGAATCTTCTTTCTCCTTTGGTCTTGTAGTTGGCTTTCGGAACCTGGAGCAGGTTTTGATTGGCAGATCGCAAAACGCGATTGGGGTTATGAGCTTTTATTATTTCACATAAGTAAAGGGGGGCATTCCCATGGATACATCTATGCGTAAGACAGAGAGCTTTAAAAGCAATTCTGTCTTTTACTGGTAACCAGTGAAGGGATCTTGGCGAAGGGATCTCGGTGAAGGGATCTCGGTGAAGGGATCTCAGTGAAGGGATCTTGGTGAAGGGATCTCAGTGAAGGTGAGATGGATTCCCAGGGTTTTTTTTTTCAGTCACTAGTCTGGCGGCCGTATTCTGAACGACTTGCAGATGAGCGATTTGGTACTTGGGGAGTCCGAGGTAAAGGGTATTTGCATAGTCCAATCTGGAGTTGACAATTGCTCCCACCACGACCGCTAAATCTTCTTTGGGGATGAACTGAGTAAGTCTGCGTAGTAGGCGCAGCAGATGGGATCGGTCATCGATAATTGGTGATTAGTCATTGATGATTAGGGATCAGTCATTGATGATTAGGGATCAGTCATTGATGATTAGGGATCAGTCATTGATGATTGGGGATCAGTCATTGATGATTAGGGATCAGTCATTGATGATTAGGGATCAGTCATTGATGATTGGGGATCGGTCATTGATGATTAGGGATCAGTCATTGATGATTAGGGATCAGTCATTGATGATTGGGGATCGGTCATTGATGATTAGGGATCAGTCATTGATGATTGGGGATCGGTCATTCATGATTGGTAATTAGTCATTGATGATTGGGGATCAGTCATTGATGATTGGTAATTAGTCATTGATGATTGGGGATCGGTCATTGATGATTCGGGATCAGTCATTGATGATTGGTCATTGATGATTGGTCATTGATGATTGGGTGTTGGTTATTGGTGATTGGGGATCGGTCATCAATAATTAGTGATTAGTCATTGATGATTGGGAAGTGTTTTTTTTTGTTCTCTGGCGATCAGCGGGATTGATGGGGATTCACAACGAGGGACATTCTTGGGGGATTTTTTGAACAAAGGACGCATCAAATGTTGGGGTGTCTTTATTTTAAGGTGTCATCTTTTTTTATGGTGAATAAGTGGGGTCACTCATTCCCATGGAAGGGGGAGGGGTGGCATCTGGGGGCCCCCCTGTTTAATAAAATGGGCTTTCAGATTCCTATAAGCTTCCCACCCACAGACCCCCCATAACCACCGGCCTGGGTTTTCGGAAAGAGGACCTTGTTCTCATCCACATGGGTTTGCTGGGAAGGGGGAATCTCACCTAACAAGACCCCCCCACAATGTTTAGGTCATGATATGGTTTAGAAGATTGGGGGGGGGGCGGCACATGTTTTTTCCCCTCCCCCTTACCTAGCCCTCCATGCTGCACTATTAGATGATTGATCTGGTATAGATTCCATGGGGAACAGAACACATTTTTTTTTTTGGGGGGGGGGGGGGTTCCCCCTAGGACCCACACCAGACTCATGGGGGAGGGGTGATACAAAGTTATTTTTGTTAATTGAACAAAAACGTCATTCACAAAGATAAAAATTCGATACAATTTAAATTGCCGGCAAAAAAAAACCACACAGACCCCCCCAAATTCCAGAATACATAACAGGTCCCGGGGGGGGGGGGGTTTCTCTGTATATTATTGGGGAACCTCTTTTTAAAAAGGAAGGGGGAGGGGAGGGAAGGTAATTTGCTTTCCTTCTTTGTATTTGTCCTAAAAAATGACTGATCCCTTCCCCCGCCCCATGGAATAAATCAGTACAAAGAATCATGCTGTTCAGGAGCCCCTCCCCCTTCCCCGCCATCCAATCAGATTTCATCGCTCTTTCGTCCAGAGCAGCTGTTTGTTATATAAAGAAGACGGCATGACTTACACTGAGCTGGAGCTCGTCGGTCCATTGTCCAATCAGCCGGTAGCCCGGAGTGCTTTGGTTCCCCGTCTGGTATTGGAAGATGTCGTAGCGGCCCAGAGCATCGCCGTTCTTATTGAAGAGGACCGGAGTACCGGCACTGCCTGCAGAGAGGGAGAGGAACATCGATCACTGGGGGCGGTGGTGTCATTGGATGTTTTGGTATCTTCCCTGCCCCCCCCCCTCCCCACTGCTGTTAGTTGTTACTAATGACAGCTCCTCCCCCCATTGTACTTACCTGAGCCCGTTCACCTGCTCTGCGCGTCCCCTGGCGTCCTCTTCTCCATGGAAGTGCAGCCATTGGCCCCCGCTGCTGTCAATCAAATCCAATGAAGTGGCTGCCGGGGGTGGGGCCGAGACATACACTCTGTGTCTATGGACGCCGACTGTATGACACGGGAGGGCGCCTGCAAGGTAACCCCCTCAAGAGAGAGCTTCCCAGAGGGGGTTATCTAATGCGGGGAGGAGCCGTGAGAGCCCCAGAAGAGGAGGATCGGGGCCACTCTCCGCAAAACAAACTGCACAGTGGAGGAAAGTGTGACGTGTTTGTTATTTAAAAAAATAATAATCTTTACAATCCCTTTAAATAGGAAGTCCGTGGGAGTTTAAGGTTCAGCAGAAAGGAGGCGAATGTCAGGACTGTGCAGCACTCCTGCTCCTCATTCCACTATCCTGGTTTTGGCGTTCTCCTTTCTGACCACCTGCAGGGTGATTGATGTGGTGAGTTTCTGGGTGGAGACCAAACCTGATTTAAGCCAGCCAAGCCTGCAGCCTCATGCTTGTGATAGAGTGTGTAATATCTGCCCTGCTCTGATAGATTGGATCACCTCGTTGGCGACTTCGGATCGAATATTTACTATTCTATGAACTCTGGTTGCCTTTTCACTTCGGATTTTGACCCCGACTATTCTAAATCTGACCTGTCTGTCCACCTGTTTGCTTTGCTCAGTACCCTGGCATGGTGGCCAGGCACTATAGTCCTGGGGGGCAACCAAGTATCAGTAGGCCTGCTTGCTCTATGGGAAAGGGGCTGCTATAGGTGGAGAGCACAGGGACAGTGTCTGGCTACCTGCGTTAGGGGTAAGCGTGACAGCAAGGTTGTCCAATGGATCAAACAGGGCACTGCCCAGCACCTCAGGGGTTCAGAAAGAAGAGAGACCGCCAGACACAGCAGAGGTCGCAGGTTCAGACCCGGGTCCTGACATGTGCACAGCAAATTAATAAAGGCTTTTGATATGTAAGGATATAGGGGGGAGGGGATCTTCATGGTCTGTACAAGCATGCTGACCAATGACGAGTGGCATCTCCTGGCAGAGCCCCTTTAGCTCCTCTTGCCGGGTGCCGGAGAGCTGATCTTAGGTATCACTAACGAAGTCCCCCTCCTCCCACCTCCCTCTTTAGACTCGGAATCCTCGTTCCCATTAAGAAGAAAGGAGCTTCTTCGGCGCCATTATTACCTCTAATGAAAACTACTTAGAACATCTGAATTCCAAATTATTGCAGCAAATGGCGAGTTATCAGAGGGAATATTAGCAGCAAATTCTTCCATGAGCCGGAGACACAAAGCCGCCGGTGTCCTGGAAGAATCGGCATTTTATTACGTGGGAATTGGCGGTAATGGAAGGCGGCGCCGTGGCGGCACCTTTATATAAGGAAACTTCAGGATCAGGAGAATAAAAAAAAAACTGAATTGGAAAATAATTAGCGCTGCTTGTTTTCCGATGACACGGGGCATTAGCGGGACACAAAACCTTTCTCTCGTATTTTTAAGCCAGAATAGCGCCGCCCGCCTTCCGCCGCACAATGGCGTCCAAATTACCAAAATGAGCTCAATTATGAAAGGCAGGAAATGGAGAGAATTATTAAAGAAATCGCTGGGTGGCTGCAAGAGAAGTAATAATAAGTCTTCTGTGATGTGCAGAGAATCCGGCGGGAAAGCGAGAGGCCGCGAGGAACCAGGAGCACGAGAGAGGCCAATGAATAGAGAGGGAGGTATAGAGTGGGAGGTATAGAGAGGGGGGGTATAGAGAGGGAGGTATAGAGAGGATGGTATAGAGAGGGAGGTATAGAGAGGGAGGTATAGAGAGGGAGGTATAGAGAGGATGGTATAGAGAGGGAGGTATAGAGAGGATGGTATAGAGAGGGAGGTATAGAGAGTGAGGTATAGAGGGGGAGGTATAGAGGGGGAGGTATAGAGAGTGAGGTATAGAGTGGGAGGTATAGAGAGGGGGGGTATAGAGAGGGAAGTATAGAGAGGACGGTATAGAGAGGGAGGTATAGAGAGGATGGTATAGAGAGGGAGGTATAGAGAGGACGGTATAGAGAGGGAGGTATAGAGAGGGAGGTATAGAGAGGGAGGTATAGAGAGGACGGTATAGAGAGGGAGGTATAGAGAGGGAGGTATAGAGAGGGAGGTATAGAGAGGGAGGTATAGAGAGGACGGTATAGAGAGGGAGGTATAGAGAGGGAGGTATAGAGAGGACGGTATAGAGAGGACGGTATAGAGTGGGAGGTATAGAGTGGGAGGTATAGAGAGGGAGGTATAGAGTGGGAGGTATAGAGAGGGAGGTATAGAGAGGGAGGTATAGAGAGGATGGTATAGAGAGGACGGTATAGAGAGGGAGGTATAGAGAGGATGGTATAGAGAGGGAAGTATAGAGAGGACGGTATAGAGAGGGAGGTATAGAGGGGATGGTATAGAGAGGGAGGTATAGAGAGGGAAGTATAGAGAGGACGGTATAGAGAGGGAGGTATAGAGAGGGAGGTATAGAGAGGACGGTATAGAGAGGGAGGTATAGAGAGGGAGGTATAGAGAGGGAGGTATAGAGAGGGAGGTATAGAGAGGACGGTATAGAGAGGGAGGTATAGAGAGGGAGGTATAGAGAGGGAGGTATAGAGAGGACGGTATAGAGAGGGAGGTATAGAGTGGGAGGTATAGAGTGGGAGGTATAGAGAGGGAGGTATAGAGAGGACGGTATAGAGAGGGAGGTATAGAGAGGGAGGTATAGAGAGGACGGTATAGAGAGGACGGTATAGAGTGGGAGGTATAGAGTGGGAGGTATAGAGAGGGAGGTATAGAGTGGGAGGTATAGAGAGGGAGGTATAGAGAGGACGGTATAGAAAGGACAGTATAGAGTGGGAGGTATAGAATGAGAGGTATAGAGAGGGAGGTATAAAGAGGGAGGTATAGAGAGAGAGGATTAGAGAGGGAGGTATAGAGAGGGGGGTATAGAGAGGGAGGTATAGAGAGGACGGTATAGAGAGGACAATATAGAGTGGGAGGAATAGAATGAGAGGTATAGAGAGGGAGGTATAGAGAGGGAGGTATAGAGAGGGAGGTATAGAGAAGACGGTATAGAAAGGACAGTATAGAGTGGGAGGTATAGAATGAGAGGTATAGAGAGGGAGGTATAGAGAGGGAGGTATAGAGAGGGAGGTATAGAGGGGGAGGTATAGAGAGGGAGGTATAGAGAGAGAGGATTAGAGATGGAGGTATAGAGAGGGGGTATAGAGAGGGAGGTATAGAGAGGACGGTATAGAGAGGACAATATAGAGTGGGAGGTATAGAATGAGAGGTATAGAGAGGGAGGTATAGAGAGGGAGGTATAGAGAGGGAGGTATAGAGAGGACGGTATAGAGTGGGAGGTATAGAGTGGGAGGTATAGAGAGGGAGGTATAGAGTGGGAGGTATAGAGAGGGAGGTATAGAGAGGGAGGTATAGAGAGGATGGTATAGAGAGGGAGGTATAGAGAGGGAGGTATAGAGAGGATGGTATAGAGAGGGAAGTATAGAGAGGACGGTATAGAGAGGGAGGTATAGAGAGGATGGTATAGAGAGGGAAGTATAGAGAGGGAGGTATAGAGAGGGAGGTATAGAGAGGGAGGTATAGAGAGGGAGGTATAGAGAGGACGGTATAGAGAGGACGGTATAGAGTGGGAGGTATAGAGTGGGAGGTATAGAGAGGGAGGTATAGAGTGGGAGGTATAGAGAGGGAGGTATAGAGAGGGAGGTATAGAGAGGATGGTATAGAGAGGGAGGTATAGAGAGGGAGGTATAGAGAGGATGGTATAGAGAGGGAAGTATAGAGAGGACGGTATAGAGAGGGAGGTATAGAGAGGATGGTATAGAGAGGGAGGTATAGAGAGGGAGGTATAGAGAGGACGGTATAGAGAGGACGGTATAGAGTGGGAGGTATAGAGTGGGAGGTATAGAGAGGGAGGTATAGAGTGGGAGGTATAGAGAGGGAGGTATAGAGAGGACGGTATAGAAAGGACAGTATAGAGTGGGAGGTATAGAATGAGAGGTATAGAGAGGGAGGTATAGAGAGGGAGGTATAAAGAGGGAGGTATAGAGAGAGAGGATTAGAGAGGGAGGTATAGAGAGGGGGGTATAGAGAGGACGGTATAGAGAGGACAATATAGAGTGGGAGGTATAGAATGAGAGGTATAGAGAGGGAGGTATAGAGAGGGAGGTATAGAGAAGACGGTATAGAAAGGACAGTATAGAGTGGGAGGTATAGAATGAGAGGTATAGAGAGGGAGGTATAGAGAGGGAGGTATAGAGGGGGAGGTATAGAGAGGGAGGTATAGAGAGAGAGGATTAGAGATGGAGGTATAGAGAGGGGGGTATAGAGAGGGAGGTATAGAGAGGACGGTATAGAGAGGACAATATAGAGTGGGAGGTATAGAATGAGAGGTATAGAGAGGGAGGTATAGAGAGGGAGGTATAGAGAGGGAGATATAGAGAGGACGGTATAGAGTGGGAGGTATAGAGTGGGAGGTATAGAGAGGGAGGTATAGAGTGGGAGGTATAGAGAGGGAGGTATAGAGAGGGAGGTATAGAGAGGATGGTATAGAGAGGGAGGTATAGAGAGGGAGGTATAGAGAGGATGGTATAGAGAGGGAAGTATAGAGAGGACGGTATAGAGAGGGAGGTATAGAGAGGATGGTATAGAGAGGGAGGTATAGAGAGGACAGTATAGAGAGGGAGGTATAGAGAGGGAGGTATAGAGAGGACGGTATAAAGAGGACGGTATAGAGTGGGAGGTATAGAGTGGGAGGTATAGAGAGGGAGGTATAGAGAGGACGGTATAGAAAGGACAGTATAGAGTGGGAGGTATAGAATGAGAGGTATAGAGAGGGAGGTATAGAGAGGGAGGTATAAAGAGGGAGGTATAGAGAGAGAGGATTAGAGAGGGAGGTATAGAGAGGGGGGTATAGAGAGGGAGGTATAGAGAGGACGGTATAGAGAGGACAATATAGAGTGGGAGGTATAGAATGAGAGGTATAGAGAGGGAGGTATAGAGAGGGAGGTATAGAGAGGACGGTATAGAAAGGACAGTATAGAGTGGGAGGTATAGAATGAGAGGTATAGAGAGGGAGGTATAGAGAGGGAGGTATAGAGAGGGAGGTATAGAGGGGGAGGTATAGAGAGGGAGGTATAGAGAGAGAGGATTAGAGATGGAGGTATAGAGAGGGGGGTATAGAGAGGGAGGTATAGAGAGGACGGTATAGAGAGGACAATATAGAGTGGGAGGTATAGAATGAGAGGTATAGAGAGGGAGGTATAGAGAGGGAGGTATAGAGGGGGAGGTATAGAGAGGGAGGTATAGAGAGGACGGTATAGAGAGGACAATATAGAGTGGGAGGTATAGAATGAGAGGTATAGAGAGGGAGGTATAGAGAGGAAGGTATAGAGAGGGAGGTATAGAGGGGGAGGTATAGAGAGGGAGGTATAGATAGAGAGGAATAGAGAGGGAGGTATAGAGAGGACGGTAGAGCACAGGAAGGTTCCTGAGGGTCCCCCTATCAGAGGAGAGAAGTCATGGGGGGTCGGAGGCGGTCTTACCATTGAAGGTGACACTTCGGATGTATTTCAGAAGCTTCTTCCCCATTGGGGGGTCCACGGCGGGGCAGAGTCCGGAGGAGGCGGGGCAGAGGTCTTTGATCATGTTGTGCAGAGCGTGAGCCATGGCGTAGACGGCGTCGATCACAAACTGGACTCGTTCGTCCTGCTCATAGGGGGAGTCTTGGCTGATGCGTTCCTGACCTACAAGAGTCCGACACAGGAAACAATGTAACCCCCCAATAATCAGACACAGGAAACAATGTAACCCCCAATAATCAGACACAGGAAACAATGTAACCCCCCAATAATCAGACACAGGAAACAATGTAACCCCCCAATAATCAGACACAGGAAACAATGTAACCCCCAATAATCAGACACAGGAAACAATGTAACCCCCTCTAACGGTCAGGGGTTAACGCTGTTTACGATATTCCATTCCACCAACCCATGACAGCTTCCGACACTCCACAATCCAGCAGACAGGACCCATTGGATTTCCCCCAGAAGAACGAGACACAAGCTCTGTTCTCTGGTTCCAAACGAATGACAATCTTTATTGGGAAGGCAGGCTCTTATATACACAAAAAGAATGCTACATTAATCAAATGGACAATGGCACACTCCACCCACAACATCAAAGAATGGTTCCTAACGAGTCCCCCTCAATCCACATCTTACCCAGACGTTCTGACTCCGCGATAAGCTCTTCTCACCTGATACACAATACACATTCCTTTGTAGATGTAATTGACATGCTAATCCGCTACACCTGAGAAGTCAGACATCTGACCTTTACAGACTGCCAACCCCCAACACATCGATCATCAATAGAACTTCACACAATTAAATATCTTAGGAGCCAAACTCAATTAACACCTCACAGTCTGTGTCCCCCACATTAAATGAGTCATTCTCCTATTGACCTGTTGGGGTCAGAATCAAGAACCTGTAATATTTCAAGATCTCCTGCAATACATGAATTATCATTACTGTCCCATCTCATGTAATCCGAGATATCAGTTCTCAGTCATCCTATGCCCCGCCCCTAGTGGACATAGGATGACCCTAGACCCAAGAGTCATTGGTGAAGCTGAAACAGGAGCACCCCACATCCTTCAAGAGCCTGTGGGTCCCACGGGCCATTCCGTTACACCCTCAATAATCAGACACAGGAAACAATGTAACACCCCAATAATCAGACACAGGAAACAATGTAACACCCCAATAATCAGCACAGAAATCTGGAGAACATTTTGCATTATTGGGGGACTCCGGACCAACTACAAGGATCCTTCTCTGCAGCACGCTGGCCGGGGAGAGGTCTTTCTACTCCGGCTGTGGCTGCTTTTTAATACCTGTCAGTCTTTGCACAACTATTGATGGAATGTATTGGGAGATCTGATTTTTGGAACGTTATCTGAGCAGAGAGACACAAAGTATTCGCCTGACATTGGCCGTTGTCGGAGTTCCTCCTGATTGCTGCGGTTACAATCGGAATACGTTGTGTTTATTAATGAACAGCTTTGTCACAGATACTCCGTCTCCTCCTCACTCTCTAAGATGCTCATTATTGATCCGGAGTCTCTCCAATACCCCGGGGTCATTGATCAGCGGTGGGAATTTTTTTACCTGTACACTTGCGGTCGGTGTCCTCTTTCTTGGAGCCGGTAATGGTGAGCTTGCAGTTAAAGTTCTCTTCCCAATATTCAGCAAACCAAACGTTCCTGCGATTATTCTCCAAGGTGCGCGATGTGAAGTACGCATCAAAGCCTGAAGAGAGAGCAGAGAAAGCGGGACACATCAATACAAAGCGGGACACATCAATACAAAGCGGGACACATCAATACAAAGCGGGACACATCAATACAAAGCGGGACACATCAATACTTGGGATGAGCCGAACACCTCCACCGGTTCGGTTCGCAGCAAAACCGGTAAGGAATTTGTTCGAACATCCGAACCCCATTAAAGTCTATGGGATACGAACATGAAAAATCAAAAGTGCAAATTTTAAAGGTTAATATGCAAGTTATTGTTCGAAAAAATGTTTGGGGACCCGGGTCCTACCCCAGGGGAGTGTTTGGGGACCGGGTCCTGCCCTAGGGGAGTGTTTGGGGACCCGGGTCCTGTACCAGGGGAGTGTTTGGGGACCGGGTCCTACCCCAGGGGAGTGTTTGGGGACCGGGTCCTGCCCTAGGGGAGTGTTTGGGGACTGGGTCCTGCCCCAGGGGAGTGTTTGGGGACCGGGTCCTGCCCCAGGGGAGTGTTTGGGGACCCGGGTCCTGCCCCAGGGGAGTGTTTGGGGACCCGGGTCCTGCCCCAGGGGAGTGTTTGGGGAGATTTGAATATCAGGAAATCACATAAATAAATGTTCTTGTAACTGGACTGTTTGTCATTATGCTGTAAAGCAAAAACTGTTGGCGTTTTATAAATCCTCAATAATAATAATAATACTACTAACGGACCCCGAGAAGAGGAGAAAGGGGCCAGGAGCTCAGAACAGGGGCCTGAGAAAAGGGGGGAGGGGCCAGGAGCTCTGAAGAGGGAGCAGAGAAGAGGAGGGAGGGGCCAGGAGCTCAGAAAAGGGAGCAGAGAAGAGGAGGGAGGGGCCAGGAGCTCAGAAAAGGGACTCAAGAAGAGGAGGGAGGGGCCAGGGGCTCAGAAGAGGGACCAGAGAAGAGGAGGATCGGGGCTGCTCTGTGTAAATCCATTACAGAGGAGGGAGGTAGAACTTGTATTTTATTTTTATACACAAGACGTTACAATCACTATAATACCACATTGGCCAAAACAGATTCTATAGAAAATAAAATAATTACAAACAATGTTGCAAGAAGAAAGCTAAGCCCCTCCCCCTCTGTTATCTCGGGAAATGACGGGTCCAGTCCTGGAGACCTCGATTAATAAAAGATAGGGAGAACGTTTTCAGACTCGGGGGACACAAATGCTGGAAGGTTTGGGGGATGAAAATCAGGAGAGACTTCAGGACCTGAATATGACGAGTCTGGAGGAAAGAAGGGAAAGGATGGACATGACTGGACCCTTTACACACATGAAGGTGGTGAATGAGGATCGGGAGGATCAGGAGGGACGAGGACACGACCTCCAAATAACGCCTCTAGTCCCTTGGCACTATGTAGGAAGAGACGTCCAGCAGAGGTAGTCACACAGTCAGCAGTAAATGGCTACAAATATTCTTGGGACACACAGATCTCTCGTCACACAATGAGGGCAATAAAAACAATGGTCTGGTAGTGAGTGGGAATCATCCAATCAGAGGTGAGTGTACAACGTCTGACAATCTAATGATCGGATAATTATCAGCCGTATGGCGGATGAAGGGGCCCCGGGGCCCTTCCATGGAGAAGTGTCACTTCCTTTCCTCATCACAATTCCTGGTGACGGGATGGAGGAGCTCGTTAGCGGCCGTCACTCAGGACTAATTAGACCATTTCAGGTGTTATTTGAATAATTTACGTTCATCTTTGTTTGTCGATCATCTCACAATCACTGTATCAGAAAACCTTTTCTGGAATAAATCACGGAAGCTTTCTAATTAGCGATCGATCGTCTATGGCTGGTGTGCAGCGAGAGGCTCCGCAACTACAACTCCCATCCTCCTTCTCCAAGGGCAGCAATGCATTCTGGGGGAGGAGGACTCTCATCATCCAGGGTTGTAGTACGGCCTCCAGAAAGCTCTTTACCGCCTCCATGTGATCCGATGTGTCCAATCACAGGAGTGCGTTTACAGACGTATGAGGAGAGGCCGAAAATAGAAACCCATCCCTACGTGCGTGAGGTGTTGTGTTGTGTAGTAGTAGATGTTGTGTTGTGTAGTAGTAGATGTTGTGTTGTGTAGTAGTAGGTGTAGTGTTGTTTAGTGTAGTGAAGTAGTAGGTGTTGTGTTGTGTAGTAGTAGTAGGTGTAGTGTTGTGTTGTGTAGTGTAGTGTATTAGTAGGTGTTGTGTTGTGTAGTTGTAGTAGGTGTTGTGTAGTATCAGGTGTTGTCTTGTGTACTGTAGAAGTAGTTGTCATGTTGTGTTGTGTAGTATAGTTGTAGTAGGTGTTGTGTAGTATCAGGTGTTGTGTTGTGTACTGTAGAAGTAGTTGTCGTATTGTGTTGTGTAGCAGGTGTTGTGTAGTGTGTGCTCATCCATGTGTCGGTGATTTGCCGGTGATGTGCAGTAGAGGTGTAGCAGATGTTGTGTTGTGTAGTATAGTTGTAGCAAGTGTTGTGTAGTGTGTGCTCATCCATGTGCCGGTGATGTGCAGTAGAGGTGTAGCAGATGTTGTGTTGTGTAGTATAGTTGTAGCATGTTGTGTAGTGTGTGCTCATCCATGTGCCGGTGATGTGCAGTAGAGGTGTAGCAGATGTTGTGTTGTGTAGTATAGTTGTAGCAAGTGTTGTGTAGTGTGTGCTCATCCATGTGCCGGTGATGTGCAGTAGAGGTGTAGCAGATGTTGTGTTGTGTAGGATAGTTGTAGCAGGTTGTGTAGTGTGTGCTCATCCATGTGCCGGTGATGTGCAGTAGAGGTGTAGCAGATGTTGTGTTGTGTAGTATAGTTGTAGCAGGTGTTGTGTAGTGTGTGCTCATCCATATGCCGGTGATGTGCAGTAGAGGTGTAGCAGATGTTGTGTTGTGTAGTATAGTTGTAGCAGGTGTTGTGTAGTGTGTGCTCATCCATGTGCTGGTGATGTGCAGTAGAGGTGTAGCAGATGTTGTGTTGTGTAGTATAGTTGTAGCATGTTGTGTAGTGTGTGCTCATCCATGTGCCGGTGATGTGCAGTAGAGGTGTAGCAGATGTTGTGTTGTGTAGTATAGTTGTAGCAGGTGTTGTGTAGTGTGTGCTCATCCATGTGCCGGTGATGTGCAGTAGAGGTGTAGCAGATGTTGTGTTGTGTAGTATAGTTGTAGCATGTTGTGTAGTGTGTGCTCATCCATGTGCCGGTGATGTGCAGTAGAGGTGTAGCAGATGTTGTGTTGTGTAGTATAGTTGTAGCAGGTGTTGTGTAGTGTGTGCTCATCCATGTGCCGGTGATGTGTCGGTGATTTGCCGGTGTGCCGGTGATGTGTCCGCATAGCAGAACTCTCTCTGTAGGGGGGCGCTCTTAACACGCTTGTGTCATCCTCAGGTTGCCCCCCGCGGTGCCGCCATTCTCTCCTGTCCCCGGGGGAGATGATTCTTGGCTGATAAATAATTCAGCCGGTGAATTTATCTGCAGCGTGAAGTGCGGTGGGAGGGAGAGGAGTCCTCCGAACGTCTCCGCTAAACACCGCCAAGAGCCTCGTATAGAGACATCCATCTGTGCTGGAGAAAGAGAGAGAGCGAGACGCTCTCCACTCGGGGGTCAGCGGCCAGGAAGACGAATACATGGAAGACCTGGAGGAGAAGAGACTCTGAGAACCCGACCAATCCCAGGAATCCACAACCGGCAACATCCTCGTCTCTCCTCCATGGCGGCCCGTTCCTCATCTTTCCTCCATGGCGGCCCGTTCCTCGTCTCTCCTCCATTGCGGCCCGTTCCTCGTCTCTCCTCCATGGCGGCCCGTTCCTCGTCTCTCCTCCATGGCGGCCCGTTCCTCATCTTTCCTCCATGGCGGTCCGTTCCTCATCTCTCCTCCATGGCGGCCCGTTCCTCATCTCTCCTCCATGGCGGCCCGTTTCTCATCTCTCCTCCATGGCGGCCCGTTCCTCATCTCTCCTCCATGGCGGCCCGTTCCTCATCTCTCCTCCATGGCGGTCCCTTCCTCGTCTCTCCTCCATGGCGGCCCGTTCCTCATCTCTCCTCCATGGCGGTCCCTTCCTCGTCTCTCCTCCATGGCGGTCCCTTCCTCGTCTCTCCTCCAAGGTGGCTCATTACTCGTCTCTCTTCCATGGCGGCCCGTTACTCATCTCTCCTCCATTGCGACCCGTTCCTCGTCTCTCCTCCATGGCGGCCCGTTCCTCGTCTCTCCTCCATGGCGACCCGTTCCTCATCTCTCCTCCATGGCGGCCCGTTCCTCATCTCTCCTCCATGGCGGCCCGTTCCTCATCTCTCCTCCATGGCGGCCCGTTCCTCATCTCTCCTCCATGGCGGCCCGTTCCTCATCTCTCCTCCATGGCAGCCCATTCCTCGTCTCTCCTCCATGGCGGCCCATTCCTCGTCTCTCCTCCATGGCGGCCGCTCCTCGTCTCTCCTCCATGGTGGCCGTTCCTCATCTCTCCTCCATTGCGGCCCGTTCCTCGTCTCTCCTCCATGGCGGCCCATTCCTCATCTCTCCTCCATGGCGGCCCGTTCCTCATCTCTCCTCCATGGCGGCCCGTTCCTCATCTCTCCTCCATGGCGGCCCGTTCCTCCTCTCTCCTCCATGGCAGCCTGTTCCTCATCTCTCCTCCATGGCGGCCCGTTTCTCATCTCTCCTCCATTGTGGCCCGTTCCTCATCTCTCCTCCATGGCGGCCCGTTCCTCATCTCTCCTCCATGGCGGCCCGTTTCTCATCTCTCCTCCATTGTGGCCCGTTCCTCATCTCTCCTCCATGGCGGCCCGTTCCTCATCTCTCCTCCATGGCGGCCGTTCCTCCTCTCTCCTCCATGGCAGCCTGTTCCTCATCTCTCCTCCATGGCAGCCTGTTCCTCATCTCTCCTCCATGGCGGCCCGTTTCTCATCTCTCCTCCATTGCGGCCCGTTCCTCATCTCTCCTCCATGGCGGCCCGTTCCTCATCTCTCCTCCATTGCGGCCCGTTCCTCATCTCTCCTCCATGGCGGCCTGTTCCTCGTCTCTCCTCCATGGCGGCCCGTTCCTCATCTCTCCTCCATGGCGGCCCGTTCCTCGTCTCTCCTCCAAGGTGGCTCATTACTCGTCTCTCCTCCATGGCGGCTTGTTCCTCATCTCTCCTCCATGGCGGTCCGTTCCTCGTCTCTCCTCCAAGGTGGCTCATTACTCGTCTCTCCTCCATGGCGGTCCCTTCCTCGTCTCTCCTCCATGGTGGTCCGTTCCTCGTCTCTCCTCCAAGGTGGCTCATTACTCGTCTCTCTTCCATGGCGGCCCGTTCCTCATCTCTCCTCCATGGCAGCCCATTCCTCGTCTCTCCTCCATGGCGGCCCATTCCTCGTCTCTCCTCCATGGCGGCCGCTCCTCGTCTCTCCTCCATGGTGGCCGTTCCTCATCTCTCCTCCATTGCGGCCCGTTCCTCGTCTCTCCTCCATGGCGGCCCATTCCTCATCTCTCCTCCATGGCGGCCCGTTCCTCATCTCTCCTCCATGGCGGCCCGTTCCTCATCTCTCCTCCATGGCGGCCCGTTCCTCCTCTCTCCTCCATGGCAGCCCGTTCCTCATCTCTCCTCCATGGCGGCCCGTTTCTCATCTCTCCTCCATTGTGGCCCGTTCCTCATCTCTCCTCCATGGCGGCCCGTTCCTCATCTCTCCTCCATGGCGGCCCGTTTCTCATCTCTCCTCCATTGTGGCCCGTTCCTCATCTCTCCTCCATGGCGGCCCGTTCCTCATCTCTCCTCCATGGCGGCCGTTCCTCCTCTCTCCTCCATGGCAGCCTGTTCCTCATCTCTCCTCCATGGCAGCCTGTTCCTCATCTCTCCTCCATGGCGGCCCGTTTCTCATCTCTCCTCCATTGCGGCCCGTTCCTCATCTCTCCTCCATGGCGGCCCGTTCCTCATCTCTCCTCCATTGCGGCCCGTTCCTCATCTCTCCTCCATGGCGGCCTGTTCCTCGTCTCTCCTCCATGGCGGCCCGTTCCTCATCTCTCCTCCATGGCGGCCCGTTCCTCGTCTCTCCTCCAAGGTGGCTCATTACTCGTCTCTCCTCCATGGCGGCTTGTTCCTCATCTCTCCTCCATGGCGGTCCGTTCCTCGTCTCTCCTCCAAGGTGGCTCATTACTCGTCTCTCCTCCATGGCGGCTTGTTCCTCATCTCTCCTCCATGGCGGTCCCGTTCCTCATCTCTCCTCCATGGCGGTCCCTTCCTCGTCTCTCCTCCATGGCGGTCCGTTCCTCGTCTCTCCTCCAAGGTGGCTCATTACTCGTCTCTCCTCCATGGCGGCCCGTTCCTCGTCTCTCCTCCATGGCGGCCCGTTCCTTGTCTCTCCTCCATGGCGGCCCGTTCCTTGTCTCTCCTCCAAGGTGGCTCATTACTCGTCTCTCCTCCATGGCGGTCCCTTCCTCGTCTCTCCTCCATGGTGGTCCGTTCCTCGTCTCTCCTCCAAGGTGGCTCATTACTCGTCTCTCTTCCATGGCGGCCCGTTCCTCATCTCTCCTCCAGACAAAATCTAACCAATAAGAGGAACAGCTTGTATTTGGCTGCCTCTCAGATACATTTGTGGAAGTGTCGGTCCCGGGGGGTCACGGCGTCGCTCCGACGCACTCCGGCAGTCACTATTTAATTGCGGGTTCCTGAGCACGGCGGAATATGAAATCTTCTGAGAGGCGCATTGTTTCCCTTTATTATTCCCGCCGTCCTCCGGGGAGTTGGGAAAATTCTATACTACATTCAGCCGTGACAAACGATCCGCCCGCCCTCTCCTAGAAGACGAGAGAAGCTCCCCGGACTCAGGAGATAAGAAGAGGCGAGATCTTCAGAGAATCAAACCTGCACAGTGTCCTGCCGCTACCTGGAACAGCCTCAGACGATTGGTTCAAACCGACGAGCTACAACATGGGCCACCGGGGGGATTCACCGCTACACAGAATGAGAAAACGATCGGCATGGAGCTCACAGACCGAAGATACCGACAACCTCTCCAATTCCAAACTATTTCCCCAAAAGTCCAAAAAGGTCCCACCCAGCCGAAGAAGGGGCGGAGCTCAGAGACACTCCCACCTACAAAAGCAGGGTTTGAATTTTTTTGAGGAATAAAAAAAATGATTTCCCAATTATTATTTTTATACCTGGGGGGTGTGCAGATGAGAAGGGGGGGACTACTAGAATAAAATCGGGGGGGGGGGTGGTCCTTAAATCAGCACAGCACCCACCCCCCTGCACCCCCCATAAATCAGCAGTTTGAAGCCCCCGATGGTTTTCATAGAACTGAACTGTCTTAGTGGACAGACATAGATCGTTTGTCTTGGAGGATAGACATCGATCGTTTCTCTTGGAGGATAGACATCGATCGTTTCTCCTGGAGAATAGACCTTATCGATCGCTTCTCTTGGAGGATAGACATGGATCGTTTCTCTTGGAGGATAGACCTCATAGATCGTTTGTCTTGGAGGATAGACATCGATCATTTCTCTTGGAGGATAGACATCGATCGTTTCTCCTGGAGAATAGACCTTATCGATCGCTTCTCTTGGAGGATAGACATCGATCATTTCTCTTGGAGGATAGACATCGATCGTTTCTCTTGGAGGATAGACATCGATCGTTTCTCTTGGAGAATAGACCTTATCGATCGTTTCTCTTGGAGGATAGACATCGATCACTTCTCTTGGAGGATAGACATCGATCGTTTCTCTTGGAGGATAGACATCGATCGTTTCTCTTGGAGGATAGACATCGATCATTTCTCTTGGAGGATAGACCTCATCGATCGTTTCTCTTGGAGGATAGACATCGATCGTTTCTCTTGGAGGATAGACATCGATCGTTTCTCTTGGAGGATAGACATCGATCGTTTCTCCTGGAGAATAGACCTTATCGATCGCTTCTCTTGGAGGATAGACATCGATCATTTCTCTTGGAGGATAGACATCGATCGTTTCTCTTGGAGGATAGACATCGATCGTTTCTCTTGGAGAATAGACCTTATCGATCGTTTCTCTTGGAGGATAGACATCGATCACTTCTCTTGGAGGATAGACATCGATCGTTTCTCTTGGAGGATAGACATCGATCGTTTCTCTTGGAGGATAGACATCGATCATTTCTCTTGGAGGATAGACCTCATCGATCGTTTCTCTTGGAGGATAGACATCGATCGTTTCTCTTGGAGGATAGACATCGATCGTTTCTCTTGGAGGATAGACATCGATCGTTTCTCTTGGAGGATAGACATCGATCGTTTCTCCTGGAGAATAGACCTTATCGATCGCTTCTCTTGGAGGATAGACATCGATCATTTCTCTTGGAGGATAGACATCGATCGTTTCTCTTGGAGGATAGACATCGATCGTTTCTCTTGGAGAATAGACCTTATCGATCGTTTCTCTTGGAGGATAGACATCGATCGTTTCTCTTGGAGAATAGACATCGATCATTTCTCTTGGAGGATAGACATCGATCGTTTCTCTTGGAGGATAGACATCGATCGTTTCTCTTGGAGGATAGACATCGATCGTTTCTCCTGGAGAATAGACCTTATCGATCGCTTCTCTTGGAGGATAGACATCGATCATTTCTCTTGGAGGATAGACATCGATCGTTTCTCTTGGAGGATAGACATCGATCGTTTCTCTTGGAGGATAGACATCGATCGTTTCTCTTGGAGAATAGACCTTATCGATCGTTTCTCTTGGAGGATAGACATCGATCGTTTCTCTTGGAGAATAGACCTCATCGATCGTTTCTCTTGGAGGATAGACATCGATCGTTTCTCTTGGAGGATAGACCTCATCGATCGTTTCTCTTGGAGGATAGACATCATCAATCGTTTCTCTTGGAGGATAGACCTCATCGATCGTTTCTCTTGGAGGATAGACATCATCAATCGTTTCTCTTGGAGGATAGACATCGATCGTTTCTCTTGGAGGATAGACATCGATCATTTCTTTTGGAGGATAGACATCGATCGTTTCTCTTGGAGGATAGACCTCATCGATCGTTTTTCTTGGAGGATAGACATCATCAATCGTTTCTCTTGGAGGATAGACCTCATCGATCGTTTGTCTTGGAGGATAGACATCATTGATCGTTTCTCTTGGAGGATAGACATCGATTGTTTCTCTTGGAGGATAGACATCAATTGTTTCTCTTGGAGGATAGACATCGATCGTTTCTCTTGGAGGATAGACATCGATCGTTTCTCTTGGAGGATAGACATCGATCGTTTCTCTTGGAGGATAGACCTCATCGATCGTTTCTCTTGGAGGATAGACATCATCAATCGTTTCTCTTGGAGGATAGACCTCATCGATCGTTTGTCTTGGAGGATAGACATCATTGATCGTTTCTCTTGGAGGATAGACATCAATTGTTTCTCTTGGAGGATAGACATCGATCGTTTCTCTTGGAGGATAGACATCGATCGTTTCTCTTGGAGGATAGACATCGATTGTTTCTCTTGGAGGATAGACATCGATCGTTTCTCTTGGAGGATAGACCTCATCGATCGTTTCTCTTGGAGGATAGACATCATCAATCGTTTCTCTTGGAGGATAGACCTCATCGATCGTTTGTCTTGGAGGATAGACATCATTGATCGTTTCTCTTGGAGGATAGACATCGATTGTTTCTCTTGGAGGATAGACATCAATTGTTTCTCTTGGAGGATAGACATCAATTGTTTCTCTTGGAGGATAGACATCGATCGTTTCTCTTGGAGGATAGACATCGATTGTTTCTCTTGGAGGATAGACCTCATCGATCGTTTGTCTTGGAGGATAGACATCATTGATCGTTTCTCTTGGAGGATAGACTTCGATCGTTTCTCTTGGAGGATAGACATCAATTGTTTCTCTTGGAGGATAGACATCGATCGTTTCTCTTGGAGGATAGACATCAATTGTTTCTCTTGGAGGATAGACATCGATCGTTTCTCTTGGAGGATAGACATCGATCGTTTCTCTTGGAGGATAGACCTCATCGATCGTTTCTCTTGGAGGATAGACCTCATCGATCGTTTCTATCCTCCGATAACACTTCCATGGAACACTTTGTAATAAGAAGCGGAGCCATCACAGCGCTGTTTTTACGAGAAGATCGGTTATTAAATGTTACATGAATGAAATACAGAAAATATCTCCCCGCAGGTCAGAGGAGATTCTGATGATTAATTTGTGGAAAAGATCGGCGTGTTTAAACATTCGGTGAGTCTTTTTATTCCGGTCTTTCCAGGTAACAATGTATCGGAGCCGCAATCTTCCCCTGACTATCGATCGCTCAATCCCTTCATTTGTTTCCATTCAGGGGATTTTCCTTCGTTTTTTTCCAGTTTTTTTGTAACTGGAAATTTGTAGGAAAATTCGAAGTCGAGGTTTTAAAAAACTTGCAGCCAATCGAATCCCCAGAATCAGAGCTGTAACCATGGTGAGGATATTGTACACCTTGTGATTGAATGGGCTTTGACAAGAGCAACTCCAATGCTGCCCCTCTTGTGGGTCTGCAGGGGTCAGGACCAACCGAAAGAGGTCCAAGGAAGGAGAACCAGCCAACCGGTGACAGAGTTCAAGGATCATTGATGATCATAGCCTTCCCCCTCCCCCTCCATAAATGAGCCTTCCTTCCCCACCTCCATCAATAATCCTTCCCTCCCCCACCTCCATCAATGAGCCTTCCCTCCCCCACCTCCATCAATGAGCCTTCCTTCCCCACCTCCATCAATAATCCTTCCCTCCCCACCTCCATCAATGAGCCTTCTCTCCCCACCTCCATCAATGAACCTTCCCTCCCCACCTCCATCAATGAGCCTTCCCTCCTCCACCTCCATCAATGAGCCTTCCCCCTCCCCCTCCATAAATGAGCCTTCCCCTCCCCACCTCCATCAATAATCCTTCCCTCCCCCACCTCCATCAATGAGCCTTCTCTCCCCACCTCCATCAATGAGCCTTCCCTCCCCCACCTCCATCAATGAGCCTTCTCTCCCCACCTCCATCAATGAGCCTTCCCTCCCCCACCTCCATCAATGAGCCTTCCCTCCCCACCTCCATCAATGAGCCTTCCCTCCCCACCTCCATCAATGAGCCTTCCCTCCCCCACCTCCATCAATGAACCTTCCCTCCCCACCTCCATCAATGAGCCTTCCCTCCCCCACCTCCATCAATGAGCCTTCTCTCCCCACCTCCATCAATGAGCCTTCCCTCCCCCACCTCCATCAATGAGCCTTCTCTCCCCACCTCCATCAATGAACCTTCCCTCCCCACCTCCATCAATGAGCCTTCCCTCCTCCACCTCCATCAATGAGCCTTCCCCCTCCCCCTCCATAAATGAGCCTTCCCCTCCCCACCTCCATCAATAATCCTTCCCTCCCCCACCTCCATCAATGAGCCTTCTCTCCCCACCTCCATCAATGAGCCTTCCCTCCCCCACCTCCATCAATGAGCCTTCTCTCCCCACCTCCATCAATGAACCTTCCCTCCCCACCTCCATCAATGAGCCTTCCCTCCTCCACCTCCATCAATGAGCCTTCCCCCCCCCTCCATAAATGAGCCTTCCCCTCCCCACCTCCATCAATAATCCTTCCCTCCCCCACCTCCATCAATGAGCCTTCTCTCCCCACCTCCATCAATGATCCTTCCCGCTCCCCCTCCATAAATGAGCCTTCCCTCCCCACCTCCATCAATGAGCCTTCCCTCCCCCACCTCCATCAATGAGCCTTCCCTCCCCCACCTCCATCAATGAGCCTTCCCTCCCCCACCATCCATCAATGAGCCTTCCCTCCCCCACCTCCATCAATGATCCTTCCCTCCCCACCTCCATCAATGAGCCTTCCTTCCCCACCTCCATCAATGAACCTTCCCTCCCCCACCTCCATCAATAATCCTTCCCTCCCCCACCTCCATCAATGAGCCTTCCCTCCTCACCTCCATCAATGAACCTTCCCTCCCCCACCTCCATCAATGAGCCTTCCCTCCTCACCTCCATCAATGAGCCTTCCCTCCCCCACCTCCATCAATGAGCCTTCCTTCCCCACCTCCATCAATGAACCTTCCCTCCCCCACCTCCATCAATAATCCTTCCCTCCCCACCTCCATCAATGAACCTTCCCTCCCCCACCTCCATCAATGAGCCTTCCCTCCCCACCTCCATCAATGAGCCTTCCCTCCCCACCTCCATCAATGATCCTTCCCGCTCCCCCTCCATAAATGAGCCTTCCCTCCCCACCTCCATCAATGAGCCTTCCCTCCCCACCTCCATCAATGAGCCTTCCCTCCCCACCTCCATAAATGAGCCCTCCCTCCACACCTCCATCAATGAGACTTCCCTCCTCACCTCCATCAATGAGCCTTCCCTCCCCCACCATCCATCAATGAGCCTTCCCTCCCCCACCTCCATCAATGAGCCTTCCCTCCCCAGCTCCATCAATGAGCCTTCCCTCCCCACCTCCATCAATGATCCTTCCCGCTCCCCCTCCATAAATGAGCCTTCCCTCCCCACCTCCATCAATGAGCCTTCCCTCCCCACCTCCATCAATGAGCCTTCCCTCCCCACCTCCATAAATGAGCCCTCCCTCCACACCTCCATCAATGAGACTTCCCTCCTCACCTCCATCAATGAGCCTTCCCTCCCCCACCATCCATCAATGAGCCTTCCCTCCCCCACCTCCATCAATGAGCCTTCCCTCCCCACCTCCATCAATGAGCCTTCCCTCCCCCACCATCCATCAATGAGCCTTCCTCCCCCACCTCCATCAATGATCCTTCCCTCCCCACCTCCATCAATGAGCCTTCCCTCCCCCACCTCCATCAATGAGCCTTCCTCCCCCACCTCCATCAATGATCCTTCCCTCCCCACCTCCATCAATGAGCCTTCCCTCCCCCACCTCCATCAATGAGCCTTCCCTCCCCCACATCCATCAATGATCCTTCCCTTCCCACCTTCATCAATGAGCCTTCCCTCCCCTACCTCCATCAATGAGCCTTCCCTCCCCCACCTCCATCAATGAGCCTTCCCTCCCCACCTCCATCAATGAGCCTTCCCTCCCCACCTCCTTCATTGAACCTTCCCTCCCCACCTCCATCAATGAGCCTTCCCTTCCCACCTCCATCAATGAGCCTTCCCTCTCCACCTCCATCAATGAGCCTTCCCTCCCCACCTCCATCAATGAGCCTTCCCTCTCCTCCTCCATCAATGAGCCTTCCCTCCCCACCTCCACCAATGAGCCTTCCCTCCCCACCTCCATCAAGGATCCTTCCCTCCCCCTCATTGATGGAGTTGGAAAGGGAAGGATCCTTGATGGAGGTGGGGAGGGAAGGATCATTGATGGAGGTGGGGAGACAAAGTTGGCCCATGTAGTCCAATCCAATCGAAGACCACAAATGAAGTGTATGCTGGTTGTGGTAGAAAGGAATCAGAACACACAGAGATTGTTGTGTGTGGGGCGGTGTAGTGGCAGATCGGTCAGGGTGCAACAAAACAAAATAAGGAAAAGTTATCACAAGTTGTACATTCTAAGCCTTTGCGCCGCCCCCACTCACCCCGCCGCCCCAGGCACTGGCCTGCACACACTTTCTGGTAAATAAAGAGCTGCTCCCTAATTCCATTTGATACAAGTCGTGTTTACTGTCCCTGACCCCGGGGGCGCCCCGTCCATAGACTGCGCTGCCGCATTACATCCGTTAGCCACTCGAGCAAAACACTTTACAAATCAAGTGATTAACACACAATTATTGCCTTCCTGCTCCTCTCCCGGGTCTGAGCTCACATTATGGAAATGAGCCGCGACCTTCTCCACTTATCATAATTAATCAGCATAAACCATCGCCGCAAAGAGGTCCTGCTAGATAAATAGATCATTCCGCGGCGTCTGTGCTAATAGATGGATAGGCGGCATTCATGGGCACGAGCGATCATCTATCTATCCATGTCTATCTACCTGTAGCCCCTCCTAGATAGGTTGCTAGTTCTGGTGGCTCTCGTGTAAACAGTTGAGCAGCCTGTGATTGCTTTGGTCTGTTCTGAGCTCTGCAGGCTGCTGGTTTGATTGCTTCCCCCTGTTTTCTGGAGTATTTCCTAATATAGTGGGTTGGGAGAGTCAAATAAACAGCCTGGATATTTATGTAACTTCTGCCAATCCCTGGGGAAGGGTGCCCAGAAGGTGGCAGGGGGTGTATATAAATAGTTTAGTGCCTGGGACAGCTCTGCTCTTCTTCGGGAGGAGAGGTTTCCAGCCTAAAGGGCCGTGGCCTCTCTGCACAGCTCAGCAGCATATCTCACGTGTTTTCATCGAGGTTCCAGCTGGGGGGGGGGTACTATTGTGATAAGTTCTCTGAAGTTAAGGGAAGGATTGGGAGTCCGGGCTAGAAGATTCACAGAGGATTTGTCCCGCGGTGCCGTCCAATTCCTGGGCTATGGCTGGAGGAGCCACCCTGGGAATTATTGTGATGGTGAAGAGTTCTCCATCTACTGCTTGGTGCCTATGGAGCAGCCCCTCCCCCTCACCACTCCCTATGCAAGTTAATCAGCAATACATTTTATAAGGCAACCCCTAAACCACACGTGTCCAACACAAGGCCCATGGTCCGAATCTGACTGCCAGGTCATTTCATGTGGCCCTCGCACCTCTCCTGCAGCTGAGGGACCCCCTTGTCTCAGGCCCCACCTTGTCTTAGCAGTCAGCAGCAGACAGGAGAACAGAACTTCTCCACCAGGTCCTGCACCTCTCTGTGAAGCTGCAGAACCCCCTTGTCTCTTTCTCCTCCAGTCTCAGCATTCAGCAGATTCTGGCAGCTCACTCCGGCCCTCCTAGGATCCTCCTCCAGACTCTGCACCAAGCTTCTTCTTGGCAGCAGCACATGGTAAGGAGGGGTGAACTGTGATGTAAGGGGTGGCGGGAGGCGCCCGATTTCTGATTGTGGGGGGGCTCTGGACATCTAGAATTACAGATACAACCAGCCCTTTAAGGGAAACCATAATTCTGCTGTGACCCGCCATAGAATTGAGTTTGATACCCGCCGGGCGAGACCCCGGTTATGGAGACAGAGGAGTGACTGTTGCTGTGTGCCTGGCTGTCATTGCACCTATCTGGGAAACGACCCCGAGGGGCAAACTGTGCGGTACTACAGTGCTACATATCCGTCTGTCTGGAAGGGATCTGGTGATGATGTGGAGTGTGGAAGGAATCTGGTGATGATGTGTGGAAGGGATCTGGTGATAAAGTGTGGAAGGGATCTGGTGATGATGTGGAGTGTGGAAGGGATCTGGTGATGAAGTGTGGAAGGGATCTGTTGATGAAGTGTGGAAGGGATCTGGTGATGAAGTGGACTGTGGAATGGATCTGGTGATGAAGTGGGGTGTGGAAAGGATCTGGTGATGAACTGGAGTGTGGAAGGGATCCAGTGATGAAGTGGAGTGTGAAAATGGATCTGGTGATGAAGTGGAGTGTGGAAAGGGATCTGGTGATGAAGTGGAGTGTGGAAAGGGATCTGGTGATGAAGTGGAGTGTGGAAAGGGATCTGGTGATGAAGTGGAGTGTGGAAAGGATCTGGTGATGAAGTGGGGTGTGGAAAGGATCTGGTGATGAACTGGAGTGTGGAAGGGATCCAGTGATGAAGTGGAGTGTGAAAATGGATCTGGTGATGAAGTGGAGTGTGGAAAGGGATCTGGTGATGAAGTGGAGTGTGAAAGGGATCTGGTGATGAAGTGTGGAAGGGATCCGGTGATGAAGTGGGTGTGGAAAGGGATCTGGTGATGAAGTGTGAAAGTGATCCGGTGATGAAGTATGTAAGGGATCTGGTGATGAAGTGGAGTGTGGAAAGGGATCTGGTGATGAAGTGGAGTGTGGAAAGGATCTGGTGATGAAGCGGGGTGTGGAAAGGATCTGGTGATGAACTGGAGTGTGGAAAGGGATCTGGTGATGAAGTGGAGTGTGAAAGGGATCTGGTGATGAAGTGTGGAAGGGATCCGGTGATGAAGTGGGTGTGGAAAGGGATCTGGTGATGAAGTGTGGAAGGGATCCGGTGATGAAGTGGGTGTGGAAAGGGATCTGGTGATGAAGTGGAGTGTGAAAGGGATCTGGTGATGAAGTGGAGTGTGAAAGTGATCCGGTGATGAAGTGTGGAAGGGATCCGGTGATGAAGTGGAGTCTGAAAGGGTTAGATCCTCTGTCGGGGTGTTTTTTTGTCCATATCCTCCCATCCTGATCCCCCATTTTGTTGTTCTGGTGTCACAGGGAGAGGAAGTGAAGGAATTCTGTCCAATGGGGTATCAGGCAGTAACCATGTCTCCCCCGGACAGGATCTGTAGGGGGGATGGGTCTTTTTTCCCTGGAACGCCTCTATTTTGGGCAGTGAGAAGAAATCATAGATCTGACTTTAATACAAAGTAGCGCCATCCTTTATATCTAGATACAGATAATTACATATTGAAAACAGGCTGCGGGGGTCAATGAGGTTTTTTTCCCCCTATACTCCCGGCCACTTATCTTCCCCCTCTTCTCATTACACAGACGTCTCCGGAATCGGTGACCCCGACCTTTCTGGTGACATTTTAAGCTGTAGAGATAAATTTGTATCATTAATATTCTTATTAACCTCGCTCACCTGGAGCCGGTGCCGCCGCAGCGCCGAGCTCAGATCTTGTTATTTTATCCTCTCTCCAAGAATCCTGCCGCCGCCCCCCTCCCCCTCCTCAGCCCCCCTCCCTCCTCTCAGCCCCCCACCTGCCGCCACTCAAATTAGTTACCTCTTTAGCAATTTAAATGATGGAATTTTTTTTCTGTCCCTTAAAACAGATCTTGTCTCGGCCCCCCCCCCCCCCTCCGGCAGATGCTCGGCATTAGATGATGAAACGGCGACATTGAGTGCGTCTGTTACAATTCTAATTCATTCTCGTGTAGAACAACGCAGACGTCACCACCGGCTAATGAGAGTGCGGGGAGAGCTTCCTTCTCAGACAAGTACCAGCTTCCCACACTGACATACCTGCCCCGAGGACCGCCCAGCTGACGCCAGAGGAGGGGTCACCTCCCAACGCAGAGCTTCAATGCTGAGCGACCGAAGACTGGGAGCCACGAATACCGGCCACTGAGTTCCACCAACCAACTGGGTGGGAAGAATTCTGCCCTTAGGCCCCTTTCACACTGGGGCGGGAGCAGGGGCGGACTGACCATTGAGTCACTCGGGCACTGCCCGAGGGCCCCATGCCACTAGGGGGCCCCATCAGGGTTGCCAGGCTCAGTAAAACCAGGGACAGTGTGTACAAATCTGTGGTTTCTTTACATCTGTCCCTGATATGTCCGAAACCGACATGCTTTTGATGTGAAAATCCCGAGATTTCAGCTGCCCCGCCTCTGCACTGCCACCTGGCTTGGTGGCCATCTGTAAGCCCGGGGGCCCCATAATCTTCTATTGCCCGGGGGCCCCATGAGTTGTCAGGGGCGGGAGGTGCGCTGACGATATTGGGGCGCCATTTTTAGTGGTGCTATATTGTCTGAATTGCGGCGGTATTTGGGCGCTATTGGTGCAGTTTTAACCCCCCGCTAGCGCCCGGAAAAAGGTTAATACCACCCGCAGAGACACATTGCCGGCGGTTTTACCGCGGTGTCCCTTTGTTTTCAATGGGAAGGAGCAGTAAACGCATCTCTCCTTCACCGCTCCAAAGATGCGGCTAGCAGAACTTTTGGAGCGGTCCTGCAAGCGCACCGCCTACTAGATCTACCACTTGGGCTTTCACACTAAGACTGCAGGCCAAGAGTTTTTCAGGCGCTATTTAGGCGCTATTCTGAAAAACTCCTCTGTGTGAAAGGAGCATTACAGACAGCTAAAAAGATCAATGGCGTCAGTGGGGACTTGCTCATTGCTCAAGGTACCCCTAGAAACCTCTGGGGTCCCATGGAATCTCGGTTGAGAAGCTCTAGGTTGGAGCTGCATTGCCAAAACATCTTATTATGGGCCGATGGTGATACAAGGCATGGGGGTCATTATTACCCACCGACCTCCTAGAAGGTTCAGATGCCGCAGTCTCCGGGGTTTACAAGGAATGGTGCAGAGATGTCTGACTTCACCAAGCCGACAGGAAGTCTACAATGGCGCCAAAATATCCAGACTTTATAGTGAGAAGAATCTCTGGGAACACAAGAGGAGCCCCAATATCCAGAGACCCAACTGTGAGCTCAGAACCGGGAATGAGACTTCAGGGGAGTCTATAGATGTGGATTGTGCTGATGGAAGGGTCACCAATGGAATGTCACGGCATGAATCCACCTTGTGTCGGGTCAGTAGATCTAGAGGGGGGAGGGGGGGTAATAGGGATGAAATTTAGATCCAAATCCATAAGAAAATGTTTCCACCACCTCAATAGATTTATGGCACAGAGAATTTATACTGTATATAATGCAAAAAATCTCTTTCTCTCTCTCTCTCTCTCTTTCCCTCTATCTCTCTCCCTCTCCCTCTCCCTCTCTCTCTCTATCTCTCTCTCTGTCTGTCTCTCTCCATCTCCTCTCTCTCTCTCTCTCTCTCTCCCATTCTCTCTATTTCTCTCTCTCTTTCTCTCTCTCCTCTCTCTCTCTCTCTCTCTCTCTCTCTCTCTCTCTCTCTCTCGCTCTCTCTCCCTTTCTCTCTATTTCTCTCTCTCTTTCTCTCTCTTCTCTCTCTCTCTCTCTCTCTTTCCCTCTATCTCTCTCCCTCTCCCTCTCTATCTCTCTCTCTGTCTGTCTCTCTCCATCTCCTCTCTCTCTCTCTCTCCCTTTCTCTCTATTTCTCTCTCTCTCTTCTCTCTCTCTCTTTCTCACTCTCTCTCTCTCTCTCTCGCTATCTCTCTTTCTCTCTCTCTCTCTCTCTCTCTCTTTCCCTCTATCTCTCTCCCTCTCCCTCTCTATCTCTCTCCCTCTCTCTCTCTCTTTCCCTCTATCTCTCTCCCTCTCCCTCTCCATCTCTCTCCCTCTCTCTCTCTCTATCTCTCTCCCTCTCTCTATCTCTCTCTCTCTCTCCCTCTCTCCCTCTCTCTCTCTCTCCCTCCCTCTCTTTCCCTCTCTCTCTCTCTCTCTCTCTCCCTCTCTCTCTCTCCCTCCCTCCCTCTCTCTCCCTCTCTCTCTCTCTCTCGCTCTCTCTCTCTCTCTATCTATCTCTTTTTCTCTCTCTCTCTCTCTCCCCCCCCCCCTATCTCTCTCTCTATCTATCTCTTTTCTCTCTTTCCCCCTCTCTCTCTCTCTCTCTCTCTCGTCCCCCCCTCTCTCTCTCTCTCTCTATCAGAGATGAACAAACTTCTGAATAGTCCAATATTTTGTAGTTCAGATGCACTTTTCAGAAGCTCTCGTACTTCAGTCATTTCACCTCAAATCTTCCATGGAAGGTCATCGTGAACCTCAACCAATTACCACCAAGTGTGTCACAGAGCAGCAATTGAGGACACAATTGTTAAAAATGGTTTGGAGAGCTCCTGACAGCCCAAATCTTGCAAGATGGTGGGGCCAAAAATGGGAGGTGGTTGGGGGTGTCAGAAAAAATAAATCCTAGCAGGCCGGAAAATCCTAAGATTTTTTTTCTGGGATACAAAACCAGAGGGCGGGGGGGGGGGGGGGGGCGCTACTGGCGATACAGGTGGTCAGGAAAAACAGAAACACATAGAAGGCATGAGAATTCTCTCTATAGAAGAAGTTGGTCACGTTTAGCTGGACTTGTTCTGTAGCGGTGAAGAGAGTTTCTCCAAACCATTTCTTCAGGAAGATCCCAACATTTATATCCACACAGGGAGCCCCAACATCTTCATCCAATCACCATGGAAGGTGTCAAAGCAAATGTTGATTTGTATAAGAACAGGGTGGGGGGTGGAACACTATTTACAACTAAAGACTTGGCTTGAAAAAGCTGTGAGCTCCAACATTATAAAACTGGTCCATGTGGATGAGACTGACTACTACTAGATCCACCATGTCCTGGAGCCATGAGACCGACTACTACTAGATCTACCATGACCTGGAGCCATGAGACCGACTACTACTAGATCTACCATGACCTGGAGCCATGAGACCGACTACTACTAGATCTACCATGACCTGGATCCATGAGACCGACTACTACTAGATCTACCATGACCTGGATCTATGAGACCGACTACTACTAGATCTACCATGACATGGATCTATGAGACCGACTACTACTAGATCTACCATGACCTGGATCCATGAAAACGACTACTACTAGATCTACCGTGACCTGGATCCATAAGACCAACTACTACTAGATCTACCATCACCTGGATCCATGGGACCGACTACTACTAGATAGTCCATGACCTGGATCCATGAGACCAACTACTACTAGATAGAGCATGACCTGGATCTATGAGACCGACTACTACTAGATCTACCATGACATGGATCTATGAGACCGACTACTACTAGATCTACCATGACCTGGATCCATGAAAACGACTACTACTAGATCTACCGTGACCTGGATCCATAAGACCAACTACTACTAGATCTACCATCACCTGGATCCATGGGACCGACTACTACTAGATAGTCCATGACCTGGATCCATGAGACCAACTACTACTAGATAGAGCATGACCTGGATCCACAAGACCAACTACTACTAGATCTACCATGACCTGGATCCATGAGACCAACTACTACTAGATCTACCATGACCTGGATCCATGAGACCAACTACTATTAGATCTACCATGACCTGGATCCATGAGACCAACTACTACTAGATCTACCATGACCTGGATCTATGAGACCAACTACTACTAGATCCACCATGACCTGGATCCATAAGACCGACTGTAACGGTCACCACCGTTTACGACCTTCCATCCACCCACAACATCTTATACGACACTCCACAATCCAGCAGACAAGATCCATATCAATTCCCCAGAAAATGAGACTGGCAGCTCTATCTTCTGGTTTCAAAATGTATGGACGCTTTAATGGTACACTTAGCTTTCTTATATACAGTACAAGGCATGTGTCAGTAATCACAGGAACAATCAAACTCTCCACCCCCAACATCACACCATGGTGGGCTTCAATCACATTCTTTTTTAGATAATGACATCCAGTTGAGCTAATCATTAATCATCCCCCAGATGTCCCCTCTCCGCAATTAGAGGAGGTAATTACTACAGCTTGACAAGTCACATTCCTTTACTAAACATAATTGACATGCTAATTCCCTACCCCTGAAGAGAGACATCTGACCTTTAGACTGCTAACTCACAACACATATCTATCATCAATAGAATTTTCACAGTGTTAGCATCACACAATTAGTTCTCCTCAATCCACATCTTTAGACAGACGGACTGTCTCCGACAGAAAGGTATTCACACCTGATCATCAATGGGCTTTAAACTGTGTTATCTCACAATGGGAAGGTCTAGGAGCGGACCTCAATTAACACCTCTACAGCCTCACACAATGGACAGTGGAATATACTAGGAGTCTATTGACCTGGTTTGGGTCAACATTAACCAACAACTTGTAATATGTCCAGATCTCCTGCAATACATGAATTATGATTTATTAGCCACCCTACGCCCAAAAGGGGCACAGGGTGACCTTAGACCCAAGAGTCCTTGGTGCCACTGGCACAGGAGTATCCCCCATCCCTCAAAAGTCTCTGGGTGTCACGGGTCATCCCGTTACACCGACTACTACTAGATACACCATGACCTGGATACAAAATACATTTCGCAAACTTATGTATGTATCTTTCTCTCTATCTTTATATCTAATTAATGTTGACCTTTCACAAAATCCTTGGTAAGTGAAGGTGACGATTGATAAAGACGACCCTTTCCCCTCCGTGTTCCTCTCTGGATTCTGGTGGGAAGGTGACTGTAACAGTCACCACCGTTTACGACCTTCCATCCACCCACGACAAGCTTATCCGACACACTCCAGCAAACATTATCCATTCCATTTCCCATAATCAAGACGAGACACAAGCTCTGTACTTGTTCCAAAATGAATGAACACTTTATTGGTTTCTTAGCTTGCTTATATATCTAGTACAGCATGTGACAGCCAATCACAGGACAATGCAATCTCCACCCCCCTCATCATACACTGGGGCTAATTCTCTAGCAGACATTTCGGCACTGATACTGACAGATCTGTCACATTCCAAACTACAATTACACAATGCCTTGACCTCAATCCACATATCCAGACAGACGTACAGGGGTAGATTCACATAGAGATCCGACGGTGTATCTACTGATACACCGTGGTATCTGTGAGATCCGACGCTCGGATCTATGCGGCTGATTCCTCGAATCAGGTTCCGCATAGATCTCCCTTAGAGCCGACTGGTGTAAGTGAGTTACACTGTCGGATCTTAGGCTGCAATCTCCCGCCGTCCGCTAGGTGGCGCTTCTTTTTTTCTACGCAACGAATATGCAAATGAGGAGAACCGCCGATTCAGAACCGAACGTCGCTTTTTTTTTACGTCGTTTGCGTTCGTCTTTTTCCGGTGGATCGTTACCCCTGCTATATGCGGGGTAAGTACGGCGGATCCTATGTTAAGTATGGCCGTCGTTCCCGCGTCGAGTTTTGAATTTTTTACGTCGTTTACGTAAGTCGTTCGGGAATACGGCCATACGTTAATTGCGTTAAAATCGAAAACAATGACGTCCTTGCGACGTCATTTAAAGCAATGCACGCTGGGAAATTTTGCCGGCGGCGCATGCGCAGTACGATCGGCGCAGGGACGCGCGTGATTTAAATAGTAAACTCCCCCTAGCCGCGGAATTTGCATTCCGCCGGGGGATTTACGATCCGCCAGGGCTAATTACGAGGCAAGTGCTTTCTGAATACAGCGCTTGCCTCAAAAACTGGCGCAGGCGGATCGTAAAAAAGATAGATCACGCGGATCAAAAGATCCGCTGATCTACATGAATCTACCCCACTGTCTCTGACACCTGGGCATCAATAGGCTTTACACTGTGTTATCAGACAATGAAGAGATCTAGCAGCAGACCTCAATTAACACCTTTATACAATGGACAATGTAATGTCTAGGAGGAGATGCAATTAACACCTTATAAAAGCATGTGTGCCCACATTGAAGAGCCAACAACTTGTGATATCTCAAGACATCCTGCAAACATGAATTATTATTAATGTCCCATCTCATGTAATACATGATTTTATTATCCACCTTACACCTACAAGGGCACAGGGTGGACTTAGACCCAGGAGTTATTAGTGTCCCTGGCACAGGAGTATCTCTCATCCTTCCAAAGTCTCTGGTTGTCACGGTTCATTCCGTTACAGTGACGAATGATAAAGACGCCCTTTTCCCCTCTGTGTTCCTCTCTGGATTCTGGTAGGAGGGTGATATTTGAGAGATGAGACAGAAGCTTTTTTCTCCCCTCTGTGATCTGGGAATATATTAATGAACGTCCGTGAGTCAGGTGACAGAAATCTTCCCTTTCAGGCGGCACTCTGTGGGCGGGACCCGGACCTCCCCCTTTGGACTCTGATATTTCTGTCACTCGCCCCCCCCCCCCAGAGATGGAGAGCGGGGGAGGGAGGTTAATGCTCCACACTTCATCTGAGTTATTTAAATGAGAGAAAATGTATTTGTCAGTCCAACGGTTTCAGGTCAGGGATCTTCCCGGACAACCATGGCGGTGCGATTAGATGGGTGTGCGCTTAGATGGGGGTGCACTTAGATGGGGGTGCACTTAGATGGGGGTGCGCTCAGATGGAGGTGCGCTCAGATGGGGGTGCGCTCAGATGGTGGTGTGCTTAGATGGGGGTGCGCTCAGATGGGGGTGCGCTTAGATGGCGGTGCGCTTAGATGGCGGTGCGCTCAGATGGAGGTGCACTCAGATGGTGGTGCGCTCAGATGGGGGTGCGCTCAGATGGGGGTGCGCTTAGATGGTGGTGTGCTCAGATGGGGGTGCGCTCAGATGCGGGTGCGCTTAGATGGCGGTGCGCTTAGATGGCGGTGCGCTCAGATGGAGGTGTGCTTAGATGGAGGTGTGCTTAGATGGCGGTGCGCTCAGATGGCGGTGCACTTAGATGGCGGTGCGCTTAGATGGCGGTGTGCTTAGATGGAGGTGTGCTTAGATGGAGGTGTGCTTAGATGGCGGTGTGCTTAGATGGAGGTGTGCTTAGATGGAGGTGTGCTTAGATGGAGGTGTGCTTAGATGGAGGTGTGCTTAGATGGAGGTGTGCTTAGATGGCGGTGCGCTCAGATGGGGGT
The DNA here is from genome assembly GCA_029574335.1 of Rana kukunoris. Classification (NCBI taxonomy): domain Eukaryota; kingdom Metazoa; phylum Chordata; class Amphibia; order Anura; family Ranidae; genus Rana; species Rana kukunoris. The sequence goes on from JAJQKJ010001976.1 coordinate 117,959, forward strand.
GCGCTTAGATGGCGGTGCGCTTAGATGGCGGTGCGCTCAGATGGAGGTGTGCTTAGATGGAGGTGTGCTTAGATGGCGGTGCGCTCAGATGGCGGTGCACTTAGATGGCGGTGCGCTTAGATGGCGGTGCGCTTAGATGGCGGTGTGCTTAGATGGAGGTGTGCTTAGATGGAGGTGTGCTTAGATGGCGGTGTGCTTAGATGGAGGTGCGCTCAGATGGGGGTGCGCTCAGATGGAGGTGCGCTCAGATGGGGGTGCGCTCAGATGGAGGTGCGCTCAGATAGGGGTGCGCTCAGATGGTGGTGTGCTTAAAAGGCGGTGCGCACAGATGGGGGTGCGCTTAGATGGCGGTGCGCTTAGATGGCGGTGCGCTCAGATGGTGGTGCGCTCAGATGGCGGTGCGCTGAGATGGGGGTGCGCTGAGATGGCGGTGCGCTGAGATGGCGGTGCGCTCAGATGGCGGTGCGCTGAGATGGGGGTGCGCTGAGATGGCAGTGCGCTGAGATGGCGGTGCGCTCAGATGGAGGTGTGCTCAGATGGGGGTGCGCTCAGATGGAGGTGCGCTCAGATGGGGGTGCGCTCAGATGGGGGTGCGCTCAGATGGAGGTGCGCTCAGATGGAGGTGCGCTCAGATGGGGGTGCGCTCAGATGGGGGTGCGCTCAGATGGAGGTGCGCTCAGATGGCGGTGCGCTCAGATGGCGGTGCGCTTACATTGCGGAGTGTTTTAGAATCCAGATATATCGCTCTCTCCAAGTCGCACGCCTAATGAAATGAACTTTGAATTTTTCGGCTCCGGAGTCGAGCGAGTCGCCATAGAAACGGATGGGGAGAGGAACATTGAAGTTCTGATTTGACTCGCTCGCCTGTAAGCGCGTCTCGATGTTCCTTCATGATTTGGGAACTGTCTGTCCCCGTCCAGCCTGACGCTCGAGATGTCAGGAACAGCGAATCCAATCAATTCTCCGGAGTCAGCGCGGTTCCAGCGCCGGGATCGGGGGGACTGAAGAGAACCCCTCACACACTTTGTATTAGAAACACTGAAAGTTCTGCCTGGGAGGGGTCATGAAATCCCTCCTCTGATCCCTCCCACTTTATCAATGACTGCAGGATATCCACGCCCACCCTCTCCAAGGAGAGAACCCTGATTGGCCACCGAAGAATTCTGAATGGACGACAGATGAGAGCTGAGAAGATCTTCAGGCCGGATCTCCATCTAGAATTTTCTGTGTGACTCTTCCCTGTGCAGCTCAACCCTGTACAAGATGACTCTTCCCTGCGCAGCTCAACCCTCTACAAGATGACTCTTCCCTGCGCAGCTCAACCCTCTACAGGATGACTCTTCCCTGCGCAGCTCAACCCTCTACAAGATGACTCTTCCCTGCGCAGCTCAACCCTGTACAAGATGACTCTTCCCTGCGCAGCTCAACCCTCTACAAGATGACTCTTCCCTGCGCAGCTCAACCCTCTACAAGATGACTCTTCCCTGCGCAGCTCAACCCTCTACAGGATGACTCTTCCCTGCGCAGCTCAACCCTGTACAAGATGACTCTTCCCTGCGCAGCTCAACCCTCTACAAGATGACTCTTCCCTGCGCAGCTCAACCCTGTACAAGATGACTCTTCCCTGCGCAGCTCAACCCTCTACAAGATGACTCTTCCCTGCACAGCTCAACCCTGTACAAGATGACTCTTCCCTGCGCAGCTCAACCCTGTACAAGATGACTCTTCCCTGCGCAGCTCAACCCTGTACAAGATGACTCTTCCCTGCGCAGCTCAACCCTGTACAAGATGACTCTTCCCTGCACAGCTCAACCCTGTACAAGATGACTCTTCCCTGCGCAGCTCAACCCTGTACAAGATGACTCTTCCCTGCACAGCTCAACCCTGTACAAGATGACTCTTCCCTGCACAGCTCAACCCTGTACAAGATGACCCTTCTCTGCACAGCTCAACCCTGTACAAGATGACTCTTCCCTGCACAGCTCAACCCTGTACAAGATGACTCTTCCCTGCGCAGCTCAACCCTGTACAAGATGACTCTTCCCTGCGCAGCTCAACCCTGTACAAGATGACTCTTCCCTGCGCAGCTCAACCCTGTACAAGATGACTCTTCCCTGCGCAGCTCAACCCTGTACAAGATGACTCTTCCCTGCACAGCTCAACCCTGTACAAGATGACTCTTCCCTGCGCAGCTCAACCCTGTACAAGATGACTCTTCCCTGCGCAGCTCAACCCTGTACAAGATGACTCTTCCCTGCACAGCTCAACCCTGTACAAGATGACTCTTCCCTGCGCAGCTCAACCCTGTACAAGATGACTCTTCCCTGCACAGCTCAACCCTGTACAAGATGACTCCTCCCTGCGCAGCTCAACCCTGTACAAGATGACTCTTCCCTGCACAGCTCAACCCTGTACAAGATGACTCTTCCCTGCACAGCTCAACCCTGTACAAGATGACTCCTCCCTGCGCAGCTCAACCCTGTACAAGATGACTCTTCCCTGCGCAGCTCAACCCTGTACAAGATGACTCTTCCCTGCACAGCTCAACCCTGTACAAGATGACTCCTCCCTGCGCAGCTCAACCCTGTACAAGATGACTCTTCCCTGCGCAGCTCAACCCTGTACAAGATGACTCTTCCCTGCGCAGCTCAACCCTGTACAAGATGACTCTTCCCTGCACAGCTCAACCCTGTACAAGATGACTCTTCCCTGCACAGCTCAACCCTGTACAAGATGACTGGACGGCACTTCAGAACTCTCCAAAAAAACGATGTGGGCATCAGGGGGGTGGGATATCAGCATTAGAGGCAAGCAGGCCATCAGTTGGCCCAGGCCAAAGCATACACCAGGAACCCAACACCAGAAACCCAAGACCAGGAACCCAAGACCAGGAACCCAACACCAGAAACTCAACACCAGAAACCCAACACCAGAAACCCAACACCAGAAACCCAACACCAGGAACCCAACACCAGAAACTCAACACCAGAAACCCAACACCAGAAACCCAACACCAGAAACCCAACACCAGGAACCCAACACCAGAAACCCAACACCAGAAACCCAACACCAGGAACCCAACACCAGAAACCCAACACCAGTAACTCAACACCAGAAACCCAAGACCAGGAACCCAACACCAGAAACCCAACACCAGAAACCCAAGACCAGGAACCCAAGACCAGGAACCCAACACCAGAAACTCAACACCAGAAACCCAACACCAGAAACCCAACACCAGAAACCCAACACCAGGAACCCAACACCAGAAACTCAACACCAGAAACCCAACACCAGAAACCCAACACCAGAAACCCAACACCAGGAACCCAACACCAGAAACCCAACACCAGTAACTCAACACCAGGAACCCAACACCAGAAACCCAACACCAGAAACCCAACACCAGGAACCCAACACCAGAAACCCAACACCAGTAACTCAACACCAGAAACCCAAGACCAGGAACCCAAGACCAGGAACTTAACACCAGAAACCCAACACCAGGAACCCAACACCAGAAACTCAACACCAGAAACCCAACACCAGAAACCCAACACCAGGAACCCAACACCAGAAACCCAACACCAGAAACCCAACACCAGTAACTCAACACCAGGAACCCAACACCAGAAACCCAACACCAGAAACCCAACACCAGAAACCCAACACCAGGAACCCAACACCAGAAACCCAACACCAGAAACCCAACACCAGAAACCCAACACCAGAAACCCAAGACCAGGAACCCAAGACCAGGAACTTAACACCAGAAACCCAACACCAGAAACCCAACACCAGAAACTCAACACCAGAAACCCAACACCAGAAACCCAACACCAGAAACCCAACACCAGAAACCCAACACCAGGAACCCAACACCAGAAACCCAACACCAGAAACCCAACACCAGAAACCCAACACCAGAAACCCAAGACCAGGAACCCAAGACCAGGAACTTAACACCAGAAACCCAACACCAGGAACCCAACACCAGGAACCCAACACCAGAAACCCAACACCAGAAACCCAAGACCAGGAATCCAAGACCAGGAACTTAACACCAGAAACCCAACACCAGAAACCCAACACCAGTAACTCAACACCAGGAACCCAACACCAGAAACCCAACACCAGAAACCCAACACCAGAAACCCAACACCAGGAACCCAACACCAGAAACCCAACACCAGAAACCCAACACCAGAAACCCAACACCAGAAACCCAAGACCAGGAACCCAAGACCAGGAACTTAACACCAGAAACCCAACACCAGGAACCCAACACCAGGAACCCAACACCAGAAACCCAACACCAGAAACCCAACACCAGGAACCCAACACCAGAAACCCAACACCAGAAACCCAACACCAGAAACCCAACACCAGTAATTCAACACCAGGAACCCAACACCAGGAAGCTAACACCAGTAAATCAACACCAGGAACCCAACACCAGGAACCCAACACCAGAAACCCAACACCAGGAACCCAACACCAGAAACCCAACACCAGAAACCCAACACCAGGAACCCAACACCTGCAACCTTTGCCATCATGTGGGGGACACCAAAATGTAGGCACCCCAAACTGACATCATTGTTCCATAGGTCAATGTGATGACATCAGAGTTTCATAGGGTAAAGGAGATGACATCATAATTCCATAGCTCGAGGTGATGAGATCATAGTTCCATACCCCAATGTAATGAGATCGGAGTTCCATAGGGTAAAGGAGATGACATCAGAGTCAATGAGGAAATGTTTGTTTATCGTAATCTGGAGCCTTACTGGGGCCGGAGCCAGTGATCCATAGTGCCCCAACCACATCCCCAACGTTCATGTAAAAAGCCTATAAGAGGAGTCACAAGACACCCTTCCTCTTTATAAGAACATTGTTATATAAAAGCAATAATAATCTGATCAGGAAATGACGTCATCACGTAGCGTTACGGGGAAATGTGACGCGGGTCTTACCTTCGATGGTGGCTCTCTTGGGCAGGATGGTGATGGCACCTTCAGCTACATCCTCCAGGTGGCTTATTGGGCCGAGTTTGGTCCCCCAGCTGTCCGATCCGACCCAGATGAAGTGCCCCACTTTGTCGGCTCTCTTCACTGCAGCCAAAACCTGTCTGGGGGAGATGAAGAAGGCATGTAACAGTCTCACACAAAGCGGACAATTCACTACTGCCACATTCATGGGGACATGGGGGTCATTGTCTACCGGCACATTCATGGGGGACACAGGGGTCACTGCCTACCGGCACATTCATGGGGGACATGGGGGTCCCTGCCTACGGCCACATTCATGGGGACATGGGGGTCACTGCCTACCGGCACATTCATGGGGGACACGGGGGTCACTGCCTACCGGCACATTCATGGGGGACACGGGGGTCACTGCCTACTGGCACATTCATGGGGGACACGGGGGTCACTGCCTACCAGCACATTCATGGGGGACACGGGGGTCACTGCCTACCGGCACATTCATGGGGGACACGGGGGTCACTGCCTACCAGCACATTCATGGGGGACACGGGGGTCGCTGCCTACCGGCACATTCATGGGGGACACGGGGGTCACTGCCTACCGGCACATTCATGGGGGACACGGGGGTCACTGCCTACCGGCACATTCATGGGGGACACGGGGGTCACTGCCTACCGGCACATTCATGGGGGACACGGGGGTCATTGCCTGCTGGCACATTCTTGGGGACATGGGGGTCAATGCCTACCAGCACATTCATGGGGGACATGGGGGTCACTGTCTACCGGGACATTCATGGGGGACATAGGGGTAACTGCCTACCAGCGGCGGCGTAGCGTAAAGAAGATACACTACGCCCGCACAAAGATCCGCTGATGTCTGTGGATCTGGCCCTTCATGTCTGTACTGTGGGTGGAGCTCTACCTGACATATTGAGAAGATCAACCTGAGAAGTAAATCTCAGATTCCTAAATATTTGTGAAAATGTCACCATCTGTCCGGGGGATTCATTCCCTCACCCAGCCCTGGAAATCTCCCAAATGAGGACACATAATTCCTCGGGATAGGCAAACGCCGCACCGATTCCCACCGACTCCTCCCACCGACGTCAAAATTCCCACAGTCTCCTCCCACCGACGCCAAAACTCCCACCGACTCCAAAATTCCCATCGACTCCAAAACTCCCACCGACTCCAAAACTCCCACCGACGCCAAAATTCCCACAGACTCCTCCCACCGACGCCAAAACTCCCACCGACTCCAAAACTCCCACCGCCTCCAAAATTCCCATCGACTCCAAAACTCCCACCGACTCCAAAACTCCCACCGACTCCAAAATTCCCACTGACTCCAAAACTCCCACCGACTCCAAAATTTCCATCGACTCCAAAACTCCCACGACTCCAAAACTCCCACCGACTCCAAAATTCCCACTGACTCCAAAACTCCCACCGACTCCAAAATTCCCATCGACTCCAAAACTCCCACCGACTCCAAAACTCCCACCGACTCCAAAATTCCCACTGACTCCAAAACTCCCACCGACTCCAAAATTTCCATCGACTCCAAAACTCCCACGACTCCAAAACTCCCACCGACTCCAAAACTCCCACCGACTCCAAAATTCCCATCGACTCCAAAACTCCCACCGCTTCAAACTTCCCACCGACTCCAAAATTGCCACAGACTCCAAAGGAGCAGGAGGGACAGCTGCTCCGGGCACAGTGGTTTATAGCAAGGATGGGGGAGCCCTGACCCTAAGGGGGGCAGTTTGGTATCTTTGCCCTGGGCGCTGGACAAGTCTATAGGAATGGCCCTGGGATGTCCAACAAGCTCACACTGGTGAGATGGCCGGGACCCGCGGCCGCACTCATGAGACATGCAGCGGGCATGCACACCCCCGGAGGAGTGTGACCCCCCGCTGGGCGGCAGATTCAAAGGGACGTACCTGCCTGCCCGTGCCATTCTGTCGACGTAAATAGTCGTGCGGCGATTGCCGATCGGTTAAATATTATATATAAAATCACAAAGTAACGCTTTACATATCATCATCATCACTTAAATGTAATACAGTCTGCAATTCTGGCACCCAACGCGTTTCAGAGTACGGGCGTCGCCTTCTTCAGGGGTATATATTATATTCTAGAATAGAGAAGAGTGAATACATAACACTGGACTGGACATCATGATGATATCGATGACATGTAACACATCCCAATGGCAGGGAATCTCTATGAATCTCTATGGAATGGCAGTGAATCTCTATGAATCTCTATGAAATGTGGTGAACATTGATAGACACCAGTCCAGTGTTATGTATTCACTCTTCCCAAAACTCTATTCTAGAATACAAGATATACCCCTGAAGAAGTACTCCGAAACGCGTTGGGTGGCAGAGTTGCAGACTGTAAAGCGTTCCTTTGTGATTTTATATATAATGTTTAATAAATATTTTGAAACTCATCTCCTAATATGTTGCGCCTTTAAAGTCGGGGATTTTTATTTTCTGGGTGCGCCGCTCCTGAATGCACAAAATTGCCGGCTCACATTTCTCACAATCCATAAATCAGGGGGGAGGGGAGGGGAGGGGGAGGGGCAGTGATGTTGCCACTATTTGTCCATTACCTGATGTCATTGTCATCCACGGCAAAGACCACCACCGCCCGGGCCTGGGGCGTCTCCAGCAGCTGCCGGACCAGCTTGTCGTAGTCGCTGGCTTTGCGGTCGTTGGGGATTCTCAGAGACTGGGCGATGCAGAGTCCTCCTGTAGGGGGAGCAAGAGAGAGGAGAGCTGGTCAGGCCAATCACACGCAGCCGTTTCCTTATATGCATATTTACCCCCCACATGCAGATTCTTCACCATCTACACAAAGAAATGCCTAAAATACTTCAAGAGGACCTGTCATCACATATAACTGCCGAACTCCGGACACACAAACCCAGGGCCGGTGCTAATACTAAGCAAACTAGGCAGCCGCCTAGGGCACACCACCGCCTAGGGCCCACTGCCGCCTAGGGCCCACCGCCGCCTAGTGCACACCGCCGCCTACTGCACACCGCCGCCTAGGGCCCACTGCCGCCTAGGGCCCACCGCCGCCTAAGTCACACCGCCGCCTAGAGCACACCACCGCCTAGGGCCCACCGCCGCCTAGAGCCCACCGCCGCCTAAGTCCCACCGCCGCCTACTGCACACCGCCGCCTAGGACCCATTGCCGCCTAGGGCCCACCGCCGCCTAGAGCCCACCGCCGCCTAGAGCCCACCGCCGCCTAAGTCACACCGCCGCCTAGGGCCCACTGCCGCCTAGGGCCCACCGCCGCCTAGAGCACACCACCGCCTAGGGCCCGCTGCCGCCTAGGGCCCACCGCCGCCTAGAGCCCACCACCGCCTAGGAGCGCCCGGCCACTGGTGTTTCCTTCTCTCTTCTCTACAAAAAGCAACTAAGTCTCATCATCAGCAGACATCCGTCACTCCCGAATGAATGGAAGCAAGCAAACAGGCGCATATGATGTGCGATTGGACACTTGTGAGGCTGCATATGATGGGCACTGGTGAGGCTGCATTGATGGGCACTGGTGAGGCTGCATTGATGGGCACTGGTGAGGCTGCATATGATGTGCGATTGGACACTTGTGAGGCTGCATTGATTGGCACTGGTGAGGCTGCATTGATGGGCACTGGTGAGGCTGCATTGATGGGCACTGGTGAGGCTGCATTGATGGGCACTGGTGAGGCCGCATTGATGGGCGCTTCATTAAGAAGATGGGGTATACATGGGCAGAGAAAAGGGGGTGGAGCCAAGGGGGGTGCCGCCAAATGAGGTTTCGCCTCGGGTGTCATAAATCGTTTCACCAGCCCTGGACAAACTGTCACCTAGGAGATAAATCCATTTTTGGGCACCCAATTCCTTTACAAACCCAGATATTACCTTGTACAAGTAGCGGTGACATCATCACTGGGCTGTACACAGGAAACATCCCTGACTAAGATTGGCTTAATAATGATAAAGGCGGAGCTTAGTCCAATGACTGATGATGTCACTGTATATTGTCAGGAAGGGATGTGGATTTATAAATGTGTATTAGATGAGTGCAGCGTCGGTGAGTTTTATTCCGGTAATTCTGCGTCCAGCTGCGTTGACTTTTGGGTCTAGGATATGTCCACTAGGGGCATAGGATGACTGGGAAATGATATCTCGGATTGCATGAGATGGGACAGTAATGATAATTCATGTATTGCAGGAGATCTTGGAATATTACAAGTGGTTTATTCTGACCCCCAACAGGTCAATAGGAGAGTGATTCATTCATGTGGGGACACTTATTTCATTGTCTATTGTGTGATGCTAATACTGTTTTGTGTCTATTGTACTAATTAAGTCTGTAAAGGTCAGATTTCTAACTTTCAGGTGTAGTGGATTAGCATGTCAATTTTTGTTTACTAAAGGAATGTGTATTGTGTAGCAGGTGAGAACAGCTTATCGCAGAGTCAGAACGTCTGTCTAAGATGTGGAATGTGACTTGTCAGCTGTAGTAATTAACTCCTGTAGATTCAGTGCCAGAACGTCTGGGGAATGATCAGCTCATCTGAATGTCATTATCTAAAAGGATGTGTATTGGAGACTCGTTAGCCCCCCCCAGTGTGTGATGTTGTGGGTGGAGTGTGTCTTTGTCCCTTTGATTACTGCAGCATGCTTTTGGTGTATAAAAGACTGAGTTTTACCATTAAATGTATTCATTTATTTTGGAACCAGAACCAGAGCTGTGAGTGTCTCGTTATTCTGGGAAATGGAATGGATCGTGTATGCTGGATTGTGGAGTGTCGTATGAGTTGTCGTGGGTGGATGGAAGGTCGTAAACGGTGGTGACCGTTACAAGTGGTGGCAGCAGTGGGATGATTTCATCATCAGAAGGACGGCTACAAGGACACAGGACAATGGACACGGTGTATGAACGGATGAAGCTCTCTTCCTTCATGGACTTACTGGAGAGCCGGGGCAGACCGGCCAGCAACCGTAAGAAAAGGGACATTATCGCAGAACTGGTCTAAATGAATAGAGCTAAGAGGCCCAGCGTAACGGACAGGACACCCGAGGAAGAAAGTTTTGATCGGGCTGTTAAACATGGACTGGCACAATATGGTCCTTATCCTCCACCGGAGATCATAGACCGGGTTATAGCGGCTGTAGATGCCACCTTGCGACAGCGAAGAAGTGCTGCAGCAGCTGAAGTCACAGCAGCACCAACTGAAGAGAGAGGAGAGGTGCAGATACCAGTCTCCATGGAAGAGGAATTCAGGAGGAGGTTACAAGAGATGTGGATACAGCATAGAGGACCAGTATCAGAGGAGGTCCTGTTGGGATGGTCGGATGTGATTCGGTGCCAACTCTGGAAGGAAGCGCTAGCTCTGGAGCAGCAATACCAAGGAAAGGTCCTGCTCTCCATCTATGTAAGGTACTGGCCGCAGTATGACGTACGAATGCTGTTGTTGGGGAAACAACCGAAGCAGGAGTGGACAGTGGAGTTAACCAGGCTGATCCGGGCAGAGATGCAGCTGGACGAGAGCTACAGAGCCCTCCGGTGGTATGTAGCCCAAGAGTGCCCGTGGCCAGAAGATGACAGCCCCACAGAAGGCTATGACTATGATGGCCTGGGATTATTGTATTGGAGGATGTCCAGTGATCCCGACTTTGGGGATGATTGGGAGTGGCGCTTGGAGGACATAATGGAGCACAGAGAGGAAAAATTGAATATCTCGGGAGGCCACTGGTTACAGGAAGATTTCGAATTTCTGGCCATTCAAGAATGGGAGCTGGAGATCTCCTACAGACAGTCGCTAGACTCCGCTTAGCAGCAGGGTGGGGCTCCCGTTGCCTGGGACTATGAGGAAAGTTCAGATGACAACTGTGAAATCCTGGCTGATGAATCGGCAGTGGGAAATATGGAGATTGCCATCCCTAAAGCCGAAGCGGATGGTGTGGAGTTCCAGGGAGCCGGGGCAGTTGGCTCATCTCTCCAGCAACAAGCTGAGGTGGTAAAGCTTTTACTCCCAGCTGAATCACTGGCAGAAGGGCAGGATGCTACTGGCCGCTGCACACAACTGCAGCTTGAGCTGATATTGGGGGATGGGACCGTGGTCTCCACTCACAGCAACCCAGCAGAAGAGCTGGCAACAGAGCAGAGTGCCACAAGCCTCTGCTCTCAACTAGCAGGAGAGGGAGTTCCTGTGGAAGTGGATGGGACTTCAGTCTTCACTTGTATACCCCAGGGATAGGGATGAGCCGAACACCCCCGCGTTCGGTTCGCACCAGAACCGTCGAACGGTCCGATCGTTCGCACGAACATTTAGAACCCCATTGAAGTCTATGGGACTCGAACGTTCGAATTCAAAAACGGTCGTTTTAAAGACCAATATTCAAGTTATTGTTGGAAACCATCTTTCAGAACCCGGGTCTTGCCCCAGGGAACATGTATCAATGGAAAAAAACGTTTTAAAAACGGTCGTTTCGTTTCACTCGAATTTGCCGCGAACGATCGTTTTTGTTCGAAATTCGACGAATGATCGAACGGACGATGTTCGAGTCGAACATACGTTCGTTTCGAACGTGAAGCTCATCCCTACCCAGGGAGGGGGGGCAGTTGGCCCAGATCCCCAACAGCAGGATGAACTGAGACCAGTCACCCTATCTTCTCTCCAGCGGCTGAAAGGACTCCAGGGAGAAGGGCCAGTCCAGGCCTCTCCCCAGCGGCAGACGTGTTCTCTGAGAGAGGCAGAGGTTGGCTGGGTGAGTAATGCTCGGTTTGGAGCAATTTATTTGGGGTACGGTATGGAACTACTGACTAACTTCGGAGTCAACCCATCTGGGGTCTCCTCCTGTGTCAGTCTCCCACTGAAAGGGGAGAGATGCAACGGGATGGCCCGTGATACTCAGAGACTTTTGAAGTATGCTGGGTCTAGGGTCATCCTATGTCCACTAGGGGCATAGGATGACTGAGAAATTATATCTCTGATTACATGAGATGGGACAGTAATGATAATTCATGTATTGCAGGAGATCTTAAAATATTACAAGTTGTTAAATTCTGACCCCAACAGGTCAATAGAGTGTCTCCTTCAATGTGGGGACACATACTGTGAGGTGTTAATCGAGTCAAGCTCCTTAGATATTTCATTGTCTATTGTGTGATGCTAATACTGTTTTGTGTCTATTGTACTAATTAAGTCTGTAAAGGTCAGATTTCTAACTTTCAGGTGTAGTGGATTAGCATGTCAATTATGTTTACTAAAAGAATGGGTATTAGGTAGCAGGTGAGAACTGCTTATCGCAGAGTCAGAACGTCTGTCTAAGATGTGGAATGTGACTTGTCAGCTGTAGTAATTAGTTCATGTTAATTATGTCAGACCGATGCTGAAAAGTCTGTGGGATGTGTATTGGAGACTTGTTAGCCCCCTAATTGTGTGATGTTGTGGGCGGAGTGTGCCTTTGTCCCTTTGATTACTGCAGCATGCTTTTGGTGTGTATACCAGACTGAGTTTTACCATAAAAGGATTAATTCAATTTGGAACCAGAAACAGAGCTGTGAGTGTCTCGTTATTCTGGGAAATGGAATGGGTCGTGCCTGCTGGATTGTCCGAGTGTCGAATAAGCTGTCTTGGGTTGGTGGGATGGAAATCGTAAACGGTGGTGACCTTTACAACCTCCTTCATAGACAAGGACCACATCACATGACCTCCTTCATAGATGAGGACCACATCACATGACCTCCTTCACAGATGAGGACCACATCACATTACCTTCTTCATAGACGAGGACCACATCACATGACCTCCTTCATAGATGAGGACCACATCACATGACCTCCTTCATAGATGAGGACCACATCACATGACCTCCTTCATAGATGAGGACCATATCACATGACCTCCTTCATAGATGAGGGCCACATCACATGACCTCCTTCATAGACGAGGACCACATCACATGACCTCCTTCATAGACAAGGACCACATCACATGACCTCCTTCATCGACGATGACCACATCACATGACCTCCTTCATCGACGATGACCACATCACATGACCTCCTTCATAGATGAGGACCACATCACATGGCCTCCTTCATAGACAAGGACCACATCACATGACCTCCTTCATCGACGATGACCACATCACATGACCTCCTTCATAGATGAGGACCACATCACATGGCCTCCTTCATAGACAAGGACCACATCACATGACCTCCTTCATAGATGAGGACCACATCACATGACCTCCTTCATAGATGAGGGCCACATCACATGACCTCCCTCATAGACGAGGACCACATCACATGACCTCCTTCATAGACAAGGACCACATCACATGGCGGTATTTAGGATCACCAAACAGGTCCTCCAGCCTCCTCTCGCGGGCCCCACGCCGCTCGTTTCATTCCCAATCTAATCATTGGCTGCTACATTAATTCACTTGCTGGATCTGCTCAGTTGCTTCCCCCGTCCGGCCTAATTGGATTATTAATTAAGTGAAATGGAGACAAATTATTTTTTTCCCCCGATTTGGCAGAAGAGAAATTCTGTGTTTTTTTCTGTGGGGTTGGATTGTACCGGGGGAGGGGCGGAGGATTCCGTCTGGTTACTGAGAAGAATTTGTGTCCATTCAACTGATCGGCTTCATGTGTTCCATTCAAAGTCCCTTCGTTTTATTCCTGTTTCATTATAAGATGATCGTTCTTCATCAAATGCAGTGGAACTAATTCATCAAAAGTTGGTGAGCCGAGCGTGAATCCCGTCCTGACCGCCCACAGACCCGCCCTGACCGCCTACAGACCCCACCCTGACCGTCCGCAGACCCCGCCCTGACCGCCCACAGACCCCGCCCTGACCGTCCACAGACCCCGCCCTGACCACCCACAGACCCCGCCCTGACCGTCCACAGACCCCGCCCTGACAGTCCACAGACCCCGCCCTGACCATCCACAGACCCCGCCCTGACCGTCCACAGACCCCGCCCTGACTGCCCACAGATCCTGTCCTGAGTGCCCAGAGATCCTGTCCTGACGGCCCACAGACCCCGCCCTGACCGCCCACAGATCCTGTCCTGAGCGCCCACAGATCCTGTCCTGACGGCCCACAGATCCCGTCCTGACCGCCCACAGATCTCGTCCTGACGGCACAGATCCCGTCCTGACCGTCCGCAGATCCTGTCCTGACCGCCCACAGATCCCGTCCTGACGACCCACAGATCCCGTCCTGACCACCCACAGACCCTGCCCTGACCATCTGCAGATCCGCCCTGACCGTCCCCAGATTCTGACCTGACCGTCCCCAGATTCCGTCCTGACCATCCCCAGATCCCATCCTGACAGTCCCCAGATCCCGTCCTGACCGTCCCCAGATTCCGTCCTGACCTTCCGCAGATCCCGCCCTGACCATCCGCAGATCCCGTCCTGACCGCCTACAGATCCCGGCCTGACCGCCTGCAGATCCCGCCCTAACCTTCCGCAGATCCCGTCCTGACCGTCTGCAGATCCCGTCCTGACTGTCTGCAGATCCCGTCCTGACCGTCCCCAGATCCCGTCCTGACCGTCCCCAGATCCCGTCCTGACCCTCCCCAGATCCCGTCCTGACCGTCTGCAGATCCCGTCCTGACCGTCTGCAGATCCCGTCCTGACCGTCCGCAGATCCCGTCCTGACCGTCCGCAGATCCCGTCCTGACCTTCCGCAGATCCTGCCCTGACCGTCTGCAGATTATAAAGAGGAACTCCACCCATGGCTGCCGGATCTGAGAGGAACCTCACAGCAGACGTGTCGGAGGTTCCCGGACACCATTATCGATCGTTGCCACAAATGCTGCGTTCAATGATCAGGCCTTGTTTATCTACTGGATTCAAACACTTCAACTGTTGGCCCCCCCTACAAGGAGCCTGTTGGTTGCACAGGTGACACGCCCCCGCGGAGCTGAAGTGGTGGACATGACTGTTTCTGCCTGTGGCTTCGAGGATCTTCCCGTCCTTCATCTTATCTCCACACTTCCCCAGGTTAGGAAGGTCCGATCCTCATTGGCCAGAGCCGTGCGCCTTTCCAGCCCCCCCCCCCCATGGCCCCAACATGAATGAGTGTCCAAGGTGAACAACTGGGTCGGCAATACAGCCAAGCAACTGGCATTTCCCAACAATAGTGATAGCCCCAATTTTTACAGGTAAAGCAGACTGAGCAATGTACAGTCTGATCACTGGGGGAGGGGAGACTGGGGAAATGCTCCCTCCTGTCTGCAGCAGACTGATGACTGATGGTGTTGCTGTACACAGTGACATGTCTGGGATGTATTGATGTGGATTGGTGAAGTGGTGACAGGTCCTCTTTAGTGTGTGTTCCCCTTTAATTCCTCGGGCAGGGATGGCGGGGTTATATAACACCAGCTCTGCGTTGTGGGCGGAGCTCCCAGCATTTCCCTCGTGTTTCCTCGGCTGCACTCCGTCCTCCAACGTCTATTTTTATATCTGAGAAGATTTGTTCCAAGCTGCTGATGCAGATTTCTTCCTTGTTCCCCCGACAATGGGGGGGGGGGGCACTGACAATGGGGAATAGGGGGGCTCACTGACAATGGGAAATAGGGGGGGCACTGACAATGGGGAATAGGGGGGCACTGACAATGGGAAATGGGGGGGGGGGGCTCACTGACAATGGAGAATAGGGGGGTTCACTGACAATGGGGAAAAGGGGGCTCACTGACAATGGGGAATAGGGGGGCTCACTGACAATGGAGAATAGGGGGGTTCACTGACAATGGGGAATAGGGGGGCTCACTGACAATCGGGAATAGGGAGCTCACTGACAATGGGAAATGGGGGGGGGGGGGCTCACTGACAATGGAGAATAGGGGAGTTCACTGACAATGGGAAATGGGGGGGGGGGGTTCACTGACAATGGGGAATAGGGGGCTCACTGACAATGGGAAATGGGGGGGGGGCTCACTGACAATGGAGAATAGGGGGGTTCACTGACAATGGGGAATAGGGGGCTCACTGACAATGGGGAATAGGGGGGCTCACTGACAATGGGGAATAGGGGGGCTCACTGACAATGAGGAATAGGGGGGGCACTGACAATGGGGAATAGGGGGGCTCACTGACAATGAGGAATAGGGGGGCACTGACAATGGAGAATAGGGGGGCTCACTGACAATGGGGAATAGGGGGGCTCACTGACAATGGAGAAAAGGGGGGCTCACTGACAATGGGGAATAGGGGGACTCACTGACAATGGGGAATAGGGGGGCTCACTGACAATGAGGAATAGGGGGGGCACTGACAATGGGGAATAGGGGGGGCTCACTGACAATGGGAAATAGAGGGGCTCACTGACAATGGGGAATAGGGGGGGTCACTGACAATGGGGAATAGGGGGGCTCACTGACAATGGGGAATAGGGGGACTCACTGACAAGGGGGACTAGGGGGGTCACTGACAATGGGGAATAGGGGGGCTCACTGACAATGGGGAATAGGGGGGTCACTGACAATGGGGAATAGGGGGGCTCACTGACAATGGGGAATAGGGGGGCTCACTGACAATGAGGACTAGGGGGGGTCACTGACAATGGGGAATAGGGGGGCTCACTGACAATGGGGAATAGGGGGACTCACTGACAATGAGGACTAGGGGGGGTCACTGACAATGGGGAATAGGGGGGCTCACTGACAATGGGGAATAGGGGGGCTCACTGACAATGAGGAATAGGGGGGGCACTGACAATGGAGAATAGGGGGGCTCACTGACAATGGGGAATAGGGGGGCTCACTGACAATGGGAAATAGGGGGGGCACTGACAATGGGGAATAGGGGGGCACTGACAATGGGAAATGGGGGGGGGGGCTCACTGACAATGGAGAATAGGGGGGTTCACTGACAATGGGGAAAAGGGGGCTCACTGACAATGGGGAATAGGGGGGCTCACTGACAATGGAGAATAGGGGGGTTCACTGACAATGGGGAATAGGGGGGCTCACTGACAATCGGGAATAGGGAGCTCACTGACAATGGGAAATGGGGGGGGGGGCTCACTGACAATGGAGAATAGGGGAGTTCACTGACAATGGGAAATGGGGGGGGGGGTTCACTGACAATGGGGAATAGGGGGCTCACTGACAATGGGAAATGGGGGGGGGGCTCACTGACAATGGAGAATAGGGGGGTTCACTGACAATGGGGAATAGGGGGCTCACTGACAATGGGGAATAGGGGGGCTCACTGACAATGGGGAATAGGGGGGCTCACTGACAATGAGGAATAGGGGGGGCACTGACAATGGGGAATAGGGGGGCTCACTGACAATGAGGAATAGGGGGGCACTGACAATGGAGAATAGGGGGGCTCACTGACAATGGGGAATAGGGGGGCTCACTGACAATGGAGAAAAGGGGGGCTCACTGACAATGGGGAATAGGGGGACTCACTGACAATGGGGAATAGGGGGGCTCACTGACAATGAGGAATAGGGGGGGCACTGACAATGGGGAATAGGGGGGGCTCACTGACAATGGGAAATAGAGGGGCTCACTGACAATGGGGAATAGGGGGGGTCACTGACAATGGGGAATAGGGGGGCTCACTGACAATGGGGAATAGGGGGACTCACTGACAAGGGGGACTAGGGGGGTCACTGACAATGGGGAATAGGGGGGCTCACTGACAATGGGGAATAGGGGGGTCACTGACAATGGGGAATAGGGGGGCTCACTGACAATGGGGAATAGGGGGGCTCACTGACAATGAGGACTAGGGGGGGTCACTGACAATGGGGAATAGGGGGGCTCACTGACAATGGGGAATAGGGGGACTCACTGACAATGAGGACTAGGGGGGGTCACTGACAATGGGGAATAGGGGGGCTCACTGACAATGGGGAATAGGGGGGCTCACTGACAATGAGGAATAGGGGGGCACTGACAATGGAGAATAGGGGGGCTCACTGACAATGGGGAATAGGGGGGCTCACTGACAATGGGGAATAGGGGGGCTCACTGACAATGAGGAATAGGGGGGGCACTGACAATGGGGAATAGGGGGGGCTCACTGACAATGGGGAATAGAGAGGCTCACTGACAATGGGGAATAGGGGGGCTCACTGACAATGGGGAATAGGGGGGCTCACTGACAATGGGGAATAGGGGGACTCACTGACAAGGGGGACTAGGGGGGGTCACTGACAATGGGGAATAGGGGGCGCACTGACAATGGGGACTAGGGGGACTCACTTACAATGGGGACTAGGGGGGTCACTGACAATGGGGAATAGGGGGGCTCACTGACAATAGGGAATAGGGGGGCTCACTGACAATGGGGACTAGGGGGGGTCACTGACAATGGGGAATAGGGGGACTCACTGACAATGGGGACTGGGGGGGTCACTGACAATGGGGAATAGGGGGCGCACTGACAATGGGGACTAGGGGGGTCACTGACAATGGGGACTAGGGGGACTCACTGACAATCGGGACTAGGGGGCTCACTGACAATGGGGACTAGGGGGGTCACTGACAATGGGGAATAGGGGGCGCACTGACAATGGGGACTAGGGGACTCACTGACAGTGGGGAATAGGGGGGTCACTGACAATGGGGACTAGGGGGCGCACTGACAATGGGGACTAGGGGGTCACTGACAATGGGGACTAGGGGGCTCACTGACAATGGGGACTAGGGGGGTCACTGACAATGGGGAATAGGGGGCGCACTGACAATGGGGACTAGGGGGGTCACTGACAATGGGGACTAGGGGGGTCACTGACAATGGGGACTAGGGGGACTCACTGACAATGGGGACTAGGGGGACTCACTTACAATGGGGACTAGGGGGGTCACTGACAATGGGGACTAGGGGGACTCACTGAGAATGGGGACTAGGGGGGTCACTGACAATGGGGACTAGGGGGGTCACTGACAATGGCGGTATTCAGGTCCTCCAGCCTCCTCTCGCGGGCCCCACGCCGCTCATTTCATTCCCAATCCAATCATTGGCTGCTACATGAATTCACTTGCTGGATCTGCTCAGTTGCTTCCCCGTCCGGCCTAATTGGATTATTAATTAAGTGAAATGGAGACAAATTATTGGATCACAATTGTCTCCAATGTCTTTGTATTATGGAGGATTACTGGGACCCCTCACTGGAG
This sequence comes from Rana kukunoris, assembly GCA_029574335.1. Classification (NCBI taxonomy): domain Eukaryota; kingdom Metazoa; phylum Chordata; class Amphibia; order Anura; family Ranidae; genus Rana; species Rana kukunoris. The sequence continues at coordinate 137,121 of JAJQKJ010001976.1, forward strand.
ACCCCTGAACCCCGTCATATAGAGGGGTTCACATACTTTCTCCCATGTAATGGTCAGGTCTCCATACACACAATATATAAATATACAGATCCTGCGGCTGTGTAGTAAACACTTCTTTGCAGCACTGGGCTCCTTGGTTCCAATCCCAGGAAGGACGACGCCTGCATGGAGTTTGCATGTTCTCCCTGTACCGGTCTCCTCCGGACCCTCCCGCTTCCTCCCACCCCCTGGGGGAGATTATATTGGCTCCTGTCTAGAATCTATGTGAGACGGGGGGGCCATAGAGCGTAAGCTCCTAGGGGCAGGGACTGATGTGAAGCGCTGTGTAGATTGTTGGCGCTGTACCCGGGGTCGGGGGATCTGGTTACACGGCGATTAGCTTGTTAATTCTTCTCTCCTGGCAGCGAGGAGCCAATGACCTCAATGGAAGAACATGGAGTTTGCGGCCTTTGTTGAGAAGTGCGATTAGCTGGCAGGGAAGCTCAGCTGTTTAATAAGAAGGCGCGAGCGGAGATGGGGGGAGGGGCAGTGCGTGTGCGCGGCTGTCAGCGCGGTGACAGATCAGGAGCAGGTCGGTAAAAATAGGCCGGCGTGATTTCCCACCTTCTCACCGCTCCGAGAGGAGGAGACAAATCTCATTTTATTCCAGCTAAGGAGGTTTAAATTAGATCAGGTGTCAGAATCACATCCCACGTTCTGCAGACGCTGAGAGTCCCGTGATTCAGCAATGTATAATTCCAGTGTGACGGGGGAGGGGGGCTCGCCAATCAGGACGGGTCAGAACCACTTCAAAATATGGATTTCATGATGTTCTGTGTCCGGTCCATGGGATGCTGGAGAGTCCAATAATCGCAGATCTTCGTGTCTCTTGGTGCTCCTGTGGTTGGGTATCTTTGTGTCTCTTGGTGCTCCCGTGGTTGGGTATCCTCGTGTCTCTTGGTGCTCCTGTGGTTGGGTATCCTCGTGTCTCTTGGTTCTCCCGTGGTTGGGTATACTCGTGTCTCTTGGTGCTCCGGTGGTTGGATATCTTCGTGTCTCTTGGTGCTCCCGTGGTTGGGTATCTTTGTTTCTCTTGGTGCTCCCATGGTTGGGTATCCTCGTGTCTCTTGGTTCTCCCATGGTTGGGTATCCTCGTGTCTCTTGGTGCTCCTGTGGTTGGGTATCCTCGTGTCTCTTGGTTCTCCCGTGGTTGGGTATACTCGTGTCTCTTGGTGCTCCCGTGGTTGGGTATCCTCGTGTCTCTTGGCGCTCCTGTGGTTGGGTATCCTCGTGTCTCTTGGTTCTCCCGTGGTTGGATATCCTTGTGTCTCTTGGTGCTCCTGTGGTTGGGTATCTTCGTGTCTCTTGGTGCTCCTGTGGTTGGGTATCTTTGTGTCTCTTGGTGCTCCCGTAGTTGGGTATCTTCGTGTCTCTTGGTGCTCCCGTAGTTGGGTATCTTCGTGTCTCTTGGTGCTCCCGTAGTTGGGTATCTTCGTGTCTCTTGGTGTTCCCGTGGTTGGGTATCTTCGTGTCTCTTGGTGTTCCCGTGGTTGGGTATCTTCGTGTCTCTTGGTGCTCCTGTGGTTGGGTATCTTTGTGTCTCTTGGTGCTCCCGTAGTTGGGTATCTTCGTGTCTCTTGGTTCTCCTGTGGTTGGGTATCTTTGTGTCTCTTGGTGCTCCTGTGGTTGGGTATCTTCGTGTCTCTTGGTTCTCCTGTGGTTGGGTATCTTTGTGTCTCTTGGTGCTCCTGTGGTTGGGTATCCTCGTGTCTCTTGGTTCTCCTGTGGTTGGGTATCTTTGTGTCTCTTGGTGCTCCCGTGGTTGGGTATCCTCGTGTCTCTTGGTGCTCCCGTGGTTGGGTATCTTCGTGTCTCTTGGTGTTCCCGTGGTTGGGTATCTTTGTGTCTCTTGGTGCTCCCGTGGTTGGGTATCCTCGTGTCTCTTGGTGCTCCCGTGGTTGGGTATCTTTGTGTCTCTTGGTGTTCCCGTGGTTGGGTATCCTCGTGTCTCTTGGTTCTCCTGTGGTTGGGTATCTTTGTGTCTCTTGGTGCTCCCGTGGTTGGGTATCCTCGTGTCTCTTGGTGCTCCCGTGGTTGGGTATCTTCGTGTCTCTTGGTGTTCCCGTGGTTGGGTATCTTTGTGTCTCTTGGTGCTCCCGTGGTTGGGTATCCTCGTGTCTCTTGGTGCTCCCGTGGTTGGGTATCTTTGTGTCTCTTGGTGTTCCCGTGGTTGGGTATCTTCGTGTCTCTTGGTGCTCCCGTAGTTGGGTATCTTCGTGTCTCTTGGTGTTCCCGTGGTTGGGTATCTTTGTTTCTCTTGGTGTTCCCGTGGTTGGGTATCTTCGTGTCTCTTGTGTTCCCGTGGTTGGGTATCTTCGTGTCTCTTGGTGCTCCTGTGGTTGGGTATCTTTGTGTCTCTTGGTGCTCCCGTGGTTGGGTATCCTCGTGTCTCTTGGTGCTCCCGTGGTTGGGTATCCTCGTGTCTCTTGGTGCACAGATGTGTTTGTCACGTGACTTTGTTGATCAACAGTGTTAGTGTCATAGTTAGGGGTTAGCATTGAGGATAGAGTTAGGGTTAATGTTTGGCTTAGATTTACTGTTAGAGTTGGGACAGTTAGGGTTAGAGTTAGTATTAGCATTAGGGTTAGGGTTGGGGTTAGCATTGGGGTTAGGGTTGGGGTAAGCATTGGGGTTAGGGTTGGGGTAAGCATTGGGGTTAGGGTTGGGGTAAGCATTAGGGTTAGGGTTGGGGTTAGCATTGGGGTTAGGGTTGGGGTTAGCATTGGGGTTAGCATTGGGGTTAGGGTTGGGGTTAGCATTAGGGTTAGGGTTGGGGTTAGCATTAGGGTTAGGGTAAGCATTGGGGTTAGGGTTGGGGTTAGCATTAGGGTTAGGGTTGGG
>JAJQKJ010001976.1:145000-217500 GCA_029574335.1 Rana kukunoris
ATTCCAAAAAGCTTGATGACGTCAAGGATCTGCAATCTTTTGTTCCACTAGAGATGGAGCATTACGTAAGTTTGTGTTAAATATGTTTTGTTTTAATAGAAGGCCAAACGGCCATTTAAATCCAACGTGGTGTCAGTGTCCTTACTGGGGGGTGTAGGGTGTGGGGTAAGTACATACTTGTGCTGGGGTGGTAAGTAGGGTGTGGGGTAAGTACATACTTGTGTTGGGGGGGGTGAGTAGGGGGTGGGGTAAGTACATACTTGTGTTGGGGGGGTGAGTAGGGGGTGGGGTAAGTACATACTTGTGTTGGGGGGGTGAGTAGGGGGTGGGGTAAGTACATACTTGTGCTGGGGTGGTAAGTAGGGTGTGGGGTAAGTACATACTTGTGCTGGGGTGGTAAGTAGGGTGTGGGGTAAGTACATACTTGTGCTGGGGTGGTAAGTAGGGTGTGGGGTAAGTACATACTTGTGTTGGGGTGGTAAGTAGGGTGTGGGGTGGTAAGTACATACTTGTGCTGGGGTGGTAAGTAGGGGGTGGGGTAAGTACATACTTGTGTTGGGGGGGTGAGTAGGGGGTGGGGTAAGTACATACTTGTGCTGGGGTGGTAAGTAGGGTGTGGGGTAAGTACATACTTGTGTTGGGGTGGTAAGTAGGGTGTGGGGTAAGTACATACTTGTGTTGGGGTGGTAAGTAGGGTGTGGGGTAAGTACATACTTGTGCTGGGGTGGTAAGTAGGGGGTGGGGTAAGTACATACTTGTGCTGGGGTGGTAAGTAGGGGGTGGGGTAAGTACATACTTGTGCTGGGGTGGTAAGTAGGGTGTGGGGTAAGTACATACTTGTGTTGGGGTGGTAAGTAGGGTGTGGGGTAAGTACATACTTGTGTTGGGGTGGTAAGTAGGGTGTGGGGTAAGTACATACTTGTGCTGGGGTGGTAAGTAGGGGGTGGGGTAAGTACATACTTGTGCTGGGGTGGTAAGTAGGGGGTGGGGTAAGTACATACTTGTGCTGGGGTGGTAAGTAGGGGGTGGGGTAAGTACATACTTGTGCTGGGGTGGTAAGTAGGGGGTGGGGTAAGTACATACTTGTGCTGGGGTGGTAAGTAGGGTGTGGGGTAAGTACATACTTGTGTTGGGGTGGTAAGTAGGGTGTGGGGTAAGTACATACTTGTGTTGGGGTGGTAAGTAGGGTGTGGGGTAAGTACATACTTGTGCTGGGGTGGTAAGTAGGGGGTGGGGTAAGTACATACTTGTGCTGGGGTGGTAAGTAGGGGGTGGGGTAAGTACATACTTGTGCTGGGGTGGTAAGTAGGGTGTGGGGTAAGTACATACTTGTGTTGGGGTGGTAAGTTATCTGAACTACTCTAGTCATGAATGTGTTGGGTGAACGTCCAGTGAATGAAATCCTCCCCCCTTCACTCATCAATACTTTCAGAGACATGGAGGGAATCTCTCCAGTATATGGTGGGATCACTCCAAAGCCGGGTCACTTGGCGATGGGATTGGTGAGATCTTCAGCCCCCGGTGTATATCTAACAACCATTCATGAATGATCTGGGACTATAAACCTCTCCACCCTCCATCCGCCTGACAACATGGAGCCGGCTCTGAAGGCATCATCAGAATTTATCAGCGCCATAAAGGCCTTCCTGGCTGTTTTTACATGTTAATTCTCGGCGCTGTCAGGACGAGTTACAATGAGAAAACAGACAAATTGCCGTGACTTCCCGGGCAGAATTGGGCCCAGTATGAGCTATTTGCCTATTAACCGCAAATGACTGCCTCATAATTGGTTGCTCTCCCATCTCCGGGCTGTAACAGTATACAGTAATGTCATTTGGACAGGTTTTATTAAGTAATTTTGTTTTCAAGTGTGCGGAAAGAGCTGTAAACGCGCGGTGGGGGAATGAGCGCTGTAGGTGCCGAGAGCGCCCAATCAGAGGGGTCGTATTTTACCTTTATTTGGTAAATCTGTGTTGTTCGTTTTATTAGACGTGTGTATCACTCTCCGCGCTGCCGTCACTTTTACTGTCTGCGCCCTAAAAATGACACACACCCCATAAAACTTTACTGATGTCCACAGTGTACGCCGATCACAGGGGGGTCTAAGGAAGACAAATACCAAACACAAAGAATGCCGACCATGAAGAATGCCGACCATGAAAAATGCCGACCATGAAGAATACCGACCATGAAAAATACCGACCATGAAGAATGCCGACCATGAAGAATGCCGACCATGAAGACTACAGACCATGAAGAATGCCGACCATGAAGAATACCGACCATGAAGAATGCCAATCATGAAGAATGCCGACCATGAAGAATACCGACCATGAAGAATGCCAACCACGAAGAATGCCAACCATGAAGAATACCGACCATAAAGAATGCCGACCATGAAAAATGCCGACCATGAAGAATACCGACCATGAAGAATGCCAATCATGAAGAATGCCGACCATGAAGAATACCGACCATGAAGAATGCCAACCACGAAGAATGCCAACCATGAAGAATACCGACCATAAAGAATGCCGACCATGAAGAATACCGACCATGAAGAATGCCAACCACGAAGAATGCCGACCATGAAGAATACCGACCATAAAGAATGCCGACCATGAAGAATACCGACCATGAAGAACACCGACCATAAAGAATGCCGACCATGAAGAATACCGACCATAAAGAATGCCGACCATGAAGAATGACAACCATGAAGAATACCGACCATGAAGAATGCCAACCATGAAGAATGCCGACCATGAAGTATACCGACCATGAAGAATGGCGACCACGAAGAATGACAACCATGAAGAATGCCGACCATGAAGAATGACAACCATGAAGAATACCGACCACGAAGAATGACAACCATGAAGAATACCGACCATGAAGTATACCGACCATGAAGAATGGCGACCACGAAGAATGACAACCATGAAGAATGCCGACCATGAAGAATGCCGACCATGAAAAATACCGACCACAAAGAATACTAACCATGAAAAATAACGACCACGAAGAACGCCGACCATAAAGAACGCTGACCATGAAGAATGCCGACCATGAAGAATACCAACCATGAAGAATACCGACCACGAAGAATGACGACCATGAAAAATACCGACCATGAAGAATGCCGACCACGAAGAATACCGACCATGAAGAATGCCAACCATGAAGAATGCCGACCATGAAGAATACCGACCATGAAGAATGCCGACCATGAAGAATGCCAACCATGAAGAATACCGACCATGAAGAATGCCGACCATGAAGAATGCCAACCATGAAGAATACCGACCATGAAGAATACCGACCATGAAGAATACCGACCATGAAGAATGGCAACCATGAAGAATGCCGACCATGAAGAATACCGACCATGAAGAATACCGACCATGAAGAATACCGACCATGAAGAATGCCAACCATTAAGAATGCCGACCATGAAGAATACCGACCATGAAGAATACCGACCATGAAGAATACCGACCATGAAGAATGCCGACCATGAAGAATGCCAACCATGAAGAATGCCGACCATGAAGAATGTCAACCATGAAGAATGCCAACCATGAAGAATACCGACCATGAAGAATGCCGACCATGAAGAATGCCAACCATGAAGAATACCGACCATGAAGAATACCGACCATGAAGAATACCGACCATGAAGAATGCCAACCATGAAGAATGCCGACCATGAAGAATACCGACCATGAAGAATACCGACCATGAAGAATACCGACCATGAAGAATACCGACCATGAAGAATGCCAACCATGAAGAATGCCGACCATGAAGAATACCGACCATGAAGAATGCCGACCATAAAGAATGCCAACCATGAAGAATACCGACCATGAAGAATACCGACCATGAAGAATACCGACAATGAAGAATTCCAACCATGAAGAATGCCGACCATGAAGAATACCGACCATGAAGAATGCCGACCATGAAGAATACCAACCATGAAGAATACCGACCATGAAGAATGCCGACCATGAAGAATGCCAACCATGAAGAATACCGACCATGAAGAATGCCGACCATGAAGAATACCGACCATGAAGAATGCCGACCATGAAGAATACCGACCATGAAGAATACCAACCATGAAGAATACGGACCATGAAGAATGCCGACCACGAAGAATACCGACCATGAAGAATACCGACCATGAAGAATGCCAACCATGAAGAATACCAACCATAAAGAATACCGACCATGAAGAATGCCGACCATGAAGAATACCGACCATGAAGAATACCGACCATGAAGAATACGGACCATGAAGAATGCCGACCATGAAGAATACCGACCATGAAGAATACCGACCATGAAGAATACCGACCATGAAGAATACCAACCATGAAGAATACGGACCATGAAGAATGCCGACCACGAAGAATACCGACCATGAAGAATACCGACCATGAAGAATGCCGACCATGAAGAATGCCAACCATGAAGAATACCAACCATAAAGAATACCGACCATGAAGAATGCCGACCATGAAGAACGCTGACCATGAAGAATACCGACCATGAAGAATACCAACCATGAAGAATGCCGACCACGAAGAATACCGACCATGAAGAATACCGACCATGAAGAATGCCGACCATGAAGAATACCGACCATGAAGAATACCGACCATGAAGAATGCCGACCATGAAGAATGCCAACCATGAAGAATACCAACCATGAAGAATACCGACCATGAAGAATGCCGACCATGAAGAACGCTGACCATGAAGAATACCGACCATGAAGAATGCCGACCATGAAGAATGCCGACCATGAAGAATGCCGACCATGAAGAACGCTGACCATGAAAAACGCTGACCATGAAGAATAGTGACCACGAAAAACACCGACCATGATGAAGGCTGACCACGAAGAACACCGACCTGGATTTGTCAGAGGTACTCAGTCTACATGTCTGTCCAATAAAACAAGAGGCCGGAGCCTCCCAGGATATGTCCTCTGAGACACAAGGAAGGCCAGAGGTCAAATATATCATACAATGGGGACATCAAATTTCCTGCATTTACTCCTGAGTCTCCTGTGTCTCCAATGATTCCAGTGTCCCCTATGTTCCTGTTTCTCCAGTAACCCCCAAATCCTCTATGCTCCTGTGCCTCCTGAGTCTCCAGTAACCCTTGAATCCTCTATTCCCCTGTGTCTCGAGTTCTGTGTCTCCATGTGACTCCTGTGTCTCCAGAAACCCCAAATCCTCTACGCTACTCTGTCTTCAGTGACTCCTGTGTCTCCAATGAATGAATGAATGAAAACTTATATAGCGCGGCACATGCAAACTAAATCACCTCTGGCCCAGTGTCCCCTATGTTCCTGTTCCTCCAATCCCAAACCCTCAAATCCTCTATGCTCCTGTGCCTCCTGTGTCTCCTGAGTCTCCAGTGACCCCTGTGCCTCCAGTGACTCTTGGGTCTCCAGTAATCCCAGTGTCCCTTAAGCTTCTGTGTCTCCAGTGGCCCTGTGATCCTGTGTCCTTAGTGACTCCAGGGTCTCTAGTACCTCCTGAAATTCTGTATCTCTAGTGACCCCAACACTCCTGAGTCATCCACTGACCCTGTGACCCCGGTTCCTATACACAGCCTCTAGATTCCATATGGACCTCTGGCCGTCGCAGTAACTGTCGCTGAATTAATAGTACTGCCAGCCTGTCAATAGGAGTTCAGTACTTTGATGGTGCGCAGTATGACAGTTGTATGACGGTTACATTTGGGGTAATTTTATTCTAATCTGGTGCAGTGGGAGGAGCCAGAAGAAAAGAAGGAAATGCCGTTCATTCATGCAGAGCGGGGAGAATAAAGTATTCACAGCAGATACATTGCAAACAGAAGATGTGACAAAGGTGAGCGTACACTTTAAATCCTTATTATTGAATTCACCTACAAGGTGAACGTTGCCGTCACAGGGAGACGCAATCAATGGCGGTGTCATTCCTCAATTAACCTATTAAAATTCCTTTGTATTGGTTCCTAAAATAAAGTGTCCCGAAGGAACGTCCGCGGTAAATACAAAACCCAACCGGCTTCAGGCTCTGCCATTCTCTTCCAATGATTGGATATCGGAGCGGAATCACTGAGCAGAGGCGGGGGAGGGGTGCATTGTGGACCCTCTTCTGGGGCATTGTGGGCCCTCTTCTGGGGCATTGTGGGTAGAATGAATGTTCCACACCATGTTCTCCTCTGATTGTCAGCTCTCTGTCCAGACTCTACACCATGTTCTCATCTGATTGTCAGCTCCCTGTCCAGACTCTACACCATGTTCTCCTCCGATTGTCAGCTCTCTGTCCAGACTCCACACCATGTTCTCCTCTGATTGTCAGCTCTCTGTCCAGACTCCACACCATGTTCTCCTCCGATTGTCAGCTCCCTGTCCAGACTCCACACCATGTTCTCCTCTGATTGTCAGCTCTCTGTCCAGACTCTACACCATGTTCTCCTCTGATTGTCAGCTCTCTGTCCAGACTCCACACCATGTTCTCCTCCGATTGTCAGCTCCCTGTCCAGACTCCACACCATGTTCTCCTCTGATTGTCAGCTCTCTGTCCAGACTCTACACCATGTTCTCCTCTGATTGTCAGCTCTCTGTCCAGACTCCACACCATGTTCTCCTCTGATTGTCAGCTCCCTGTCCAGACTCTACACCATGTTCTCTTCTGATTGTCAGCTCTCTGTCCAGACTCTACACCATGTTCTCCTCCGATTGTCAGCTCTCTGTCCAGACTCTACACCATGTTCTCCTCTGATTGTCAGCTCTCTGTCCAGACTCTACACCATGTTCTCTTCTGATTGTCAGCTCTCTGTCCAGACTCTACACCATGTTCTCCTCTGATTGTCAGCTCTCTGTCCAGACTCCACACCATGTTCTCCTCTGATTGTCAGCTCCCTGTCCAGACTCTACACCATGTTCTCTTCTGATTGTCAGCTCTCTGTCCAGACTCTACACCATGTTCTCCTCTGATTGTCAGCTCTCCTGACCAGACTCCACACCATGTTCTCCTCTGATTGTCAGCTCCCTGTCCAGACTCTACACCATGTTCTCTTCTGATTGTCAGCTCTCTGTCCAGACTCTACACCATGTTCTCCTCTGATTGTCAGCTTCCTGACCAGACTCCACACCATGTTCTCATCTGATTGTCAGCTCTCTGTCCAGACTCTACACCATGTTCTCCTCTGATTGTCAGCTCCCTGTCCAGACTCTACACCATGTTCTCCTCTGATTGTCAGCTCTCTGTCCAGACTCCACACCATGTTCTCCTCTGATTGTCAGCTCCCTGTCCAGACTCTACACCATGTTCTCCTCTGATTGTCAGCTCCCTGTCCAGACTCTACACCATGTTCTCCTCTGATTGTCAGCTCTCCAGACTCCACACCATGTTCTCCTCCGATTGTCAGCTCCCTCTCCAGACTCCACACCATGTTCTCCTCCGATTGTGAGCTCCCTCTCCAGACTCCACACCATGTTCTCCTCCGATTGTCAGCTCCCTGTCCAGACTCCACACCATGTTCTCCTCCGATTGTCAGCTCTCTGTCCAGACTCCACACCATGTTCTCCTCTGATTGTCAGCTCTCTGTCCAGACTCCACACCATGTTCTCCTCCGATTGTCAGCTCTCTGTCCAGACTCCACACCATGTTCTCCTCCGATTGTCAGCTCTCTGTCCAGACTCCACACCATGTTCTCCTCTGATTGTCAGCTCTCTGTCCAGACTCCACACCATGTTCTCCTCCGATTGTCAGCTCTCTGTTCAGACTCCACACCATGTTCTCCTCCGATTGTCAGCTCCCTGTCCAGACTCTACACCAGGGGTGTCAAACAGGCGGCCCTCCAGATGTTGCAAAACTACAAGTCCCATGAGGCATTGCAAGGCTAACAGTTACAAGCATGACTCCCACAGGCAGAGGCATGATGGGACTTGTAGTTTCGGAACAGCTGGAGGGCCGCCAGTTTGACACCCCTGCTCTACACCATGTTCTCCTCCGATTGTCAGCTCCCTGTCCAGACTCCACACCATGTTCTCCTCCGATTGTCAGCTCTCTGTCCAGACTCTACACCATGTTCTCCTCCGATTGTCAGCTCCCTGTCCAGACTCTACACCATGTTCTCCTCTGATTGTCAGCTCCCTGTCCAGACTCTACACCATGTTCTTGTCCGATTGTCAGCTCTCTGTCCAGACTCCACACCATGTTCTCCTCCGATTGTCAGCTCCCTGTCCAGACTCTACACCATGTTCTCCTCCGATTGTCAGCTCCCTGTCCAGACTCTACACCATGTTCTCCTCCGATTGTCAGCTCCCTGTCCAGACTCTACACCATGTTCTCCTCCGATTGTCAGCTCCCTGTCCAGACTCTACACCATGTTCTCCTCCGATTGTCAGCTCCCTGTCCAGACTCTACACCATGTTCTCCTCCGATTGTCAGCTCCCTGTCCAGACTCTACACCATGTTCTCCTCCGATTGTCAGCTCTCTGTCCAGACTCCACACCATGTTCTCCTCTAATTGTCAGCTCTCCAGACTCCACACCATGTTCTCCTCCGATTGTCAGCTCTCTGTCCAGACTCCACACCATGTTCTCCTCTGATTGTCAGCTCTCCAGACTCCACACCATGTTCTCCTCCAATTGTCAGCTCTCTGTTCAGACTCCACACCATGTTCTCCTCCGATTGTCAGCTCTCTGTCCAGACTCCACACCATGTTCTCCTCTGATTGTCAGCTCCCTGTCCAGACTCCACACCATGTTCTCCTCTGATTGTCAGCTCCCTGTCCAGACTCCACACCATGTTCTCCTCTGATTGTCAGCTCCCTGTCCAGACTCCACACCATGTTCTCCTCTGATTGTCAGCTCCCTGTCCAGACTCTGCTCTACAATCACAAATATGGAGGACAAGCCAACGCACGACGCAGAATCTCCTCCTGGGAGTCGGGGGCGGGGGGATTCTATTCTCGGAGAGATGAATTGTTGCTTGTTTTCCGCTCACCCCGGTTAATCTCCTCCAAGTGGAAACATTTAATGAAAGTATTTCCAGATAGTCACCTGAATCCGCCACTTAATAATTTAATTACTTTAATTGGATAATTAAAAGGACAACTTGGGAGCGCCTGATAGTGACACAAAATTAACAACCAGATACGTGGCGGCGACGGTTCTTCCTGATGATTGTTTTGGATGCAACAATTCGGGAAAATAATAAAATTTCTTGAAATGTGTGAGGCAGAATATGAAGCTGAATCTCATGCCGCCCGAGTGTTCTGACTTTCATTTAAAAAAAGCCCGGTTCTCTTGAAAGGAAAGAACAAGGTGACGTCATCACGTACGACGAGCATGCGGACGAGCATGCGCTCGTTACATTCGCTGCCGTTGCTGCCATCTTGCTGCACCCTACCTATGCCTAGGAAGCTACCGCGCATGCATCAAAGTCATTTCGAGCATGCGTGCGTTTCCACGGCGACCAGGTAAGTATACACACTCTCGGGTTTCTCGGCAAGAAAACTGCAGAGAATCTCACAACGAGAGATCAGGTTCTCCATTTTTCTTCTCTAGATTCTGGGCAGTTTTCTTGTCGAGAATCCTGAAAGCCTCGTACACACGCTCGGTATACGTGGCAAGAAAGCTCTGCCAGCAGTTTTCTTGCTGGTTCTTGCCGAGTAAACCGTGTGTACGAGGCTTTCCTGGTGATGGAGGGGGTGTAGTTCCCCTGTAATCTCCTTCCTATCTCTGTATAATGATGGGAGGATGAGGACCACACAGAGTTCCTGGTGATGGAGGGGGTATAGTTCCCCTGTAATCTCTCTTCCTATCTCTGTATAATGATGGGAGGATGAGAATCACACAGAGTTCCTGGTGATGGAGGGGGTATAGTTCCCCTGTAATCTCTCTTCCTATCTCTGTATAATGATGGGAGGATGAGAATCACACAGAGTTCTTGGTGATGGAAGGGGTATAGTTCCCCTGTAATCTCTCTTCCTATCTCTGTATAATGATGGGAGGATGAGGATCACACAGAGTTCCTGGTGATGGAGGGGGTATAGTTCCCCTGTAATCTCCTTTCTATCTCTGTATAATGATGGGAGGATGAGAATCACACAGAGTTCTTGGTGATGGAGGGGGTATAGTTCCCCTGTAATCTCCTTCCTATCTCTGTATAATGATGGGAGGATGAGAATCACACAGAGTTCTTGGTGATGGAGGGGGTATAGTTCCCCTGTAATCTCCTTCCTATCTCTGTATAATGATGGGAGGATGAGGATCACATGGAGTTCCTGGTGACAGAGGGGGTATAGTTCCCCTGGAATCTCTCTTCCTATCTCTGTATAATGATGGGAGGATCACACAGAGTTCCTGGTGATGGAGGGGGTATAGTTCCCCTGTAATCTCCTTCCTATCTCTGTATAATGATGGGAGGATGAGGATCACACAGAGTTCCTCTCTATGTTATTGGGATGTGAAGAGGGGGAGGTGTTCTATAGTCCTACGTGGTCACCTTAGGACAAGAAGTGTGTTAGTGGCAGGATCACCAGGTTAAAACAAAGTAAAATCCTGAAAAGGAATGCAGCCGCCACATCTAATGACTGGTAAGTGTCAATCTGTGATATGAGATCGTCTCCTCCGAGGATCGGCGGCGTCTGCTTAGCATAGAGAATCCTGACAATGGTGATGATTGGAGGGATTGGGGATCACCCACCGGGAAGACACGTGGCAGATAATTGCAGGTTGTGGTGATGAGTACACAGAAGTATATACTTATGTTGCATCCCATGAAGATATAAATCCTCGGAGAGTCGGGGGGGGGGGAGGGGGAGATGCGAGGGATTAATTCCCAACGCTGTGACTGGGGGGAGAAATTGGATTAGGATATTATAGGCTGTGCGAAGATGAAAATCCCAGATAGAAGAAACTGGATGGAGAGATAATACCGGGGGGAAATCCCGGGGAAAATCTGCCTGTTAAAGGGAGACTCCGGCACACTTCTATCATTATATACAGGATTTATAGAGAGACAACAGTTTGCACGGCACTTTACTAACGTTTATGGAAAGTCTCCCCTGACGTGACCTTCACATCTTCGGATTAGGCAGATTCTCCCCCTCACCGCTCTCTGAATGTCAGGCAGATGCAATTAGCATCCCTGCTGAAAGACTGCAGAGGTGGAGATTATTGGGGAGTCTTTGTAGTGAGAGCCGAGCCGATGGAATGAGAATCCAAACAAATAGAACCGTGTCAATGGAAAGGTTCCTTCATTAAAATATCAAAGAGAACCACGAGTGAGTGTTTGTACGGGAACCGATCTTTATTTTTGGCACTCTGAGTCAATCAAGAAGACGTTGTCACCTGTTGAAACTTGCCCTAGGAGCGGGGGAGGGATCTTATCAGGATAAACCCCCCCCCCACCCCTTCCTCATGAACTATACCAGTCCATATACCCTCAGCATGAGGTCACCCCCCTAGCAAAGCACCTTGTCCCCATATTGATGAGGGAAAGGGCCTCTTTCCTACAACCTTGGCCCAGTGGTTGTGGGGGGTCTGGGAACTAATCAGGAATTGGAAGCCCCTTTCAACAATAATGGGGCTCTGACATCGCCCCCCCCCCCCCCCATGTAAATAAAAGGGGGTCACACATCTGGTCCTGTGGCTTCACTCTCACTGAAAGAGGTGGGGTCTCCTGTGTGATGTCATTGACCACGTATGACATCACTGGGGTCCCTGTTTGGACGGATTCTTAGCTCATCTCTCCCTGCGAGTTCCTTTTCCCTGCAGTTGTGACTTGTTAGCGGCGGAGTTCTCGCGTTCCGCGGCGGATATTGAGCTTCCCGGCTCCGGCAGACTAAAGACTTCAATATTACCGGAATTTTACTAAACGTTCCCAATGTTCCTCCGCCACTCACCCCCCAATCAGCGGAGAATTCAGCCGTCAGCTTTGTGTGATCTCTGCAAATGGGGAGAAAATCGCAGAATAGATGTCAAGAGTGTCAGCATTTCATTGGCCTCTGCGGCTCCTTTCAATGCAGCGCCGCCGCCGCCGGGGAATCCCAATTATTGGAACAAAAGGGTTAAATGGCACAGCGGGTCTCACCGGGTCCAACGGGGGCCAAAGAAATTCTGCCAATCAGTGTGATGGCTGCCGATCCGTCACCATGGATCTCTAACATTGTAACAATTCCCTTCCTTTATTGTATCCGTATTATAAATCTCCTATTATATCCTATCATTTATTGTATTATATCTCTCCTATTATATCCTATCATTTATTGTATTATATCTCTCCTATTATATCCTATCATTTATTGTATTATATCTCTCCTATTATATCCTATCATTTATTGTATTATATCTCTCCTATTATATCCTATCATTTATTGTATTATATCTCTCCCATTATATCCTATCATTTATTGTATTATATCTCCCATTATATCCTATCATTTATTGTATTATATATATCTCTGTTAAGACCTGCAGTGGTTGGGGTACTGTGGCCTTCTTTCCGTCTCCCAAGATGATTCTTCCGAATGGTTAGAGTGTTCCCCATCCCCAAGCATGAGCCAAGACTTCATGAAGGGTGTCCAGATATAGAATTACTTTATTGAGAGACAGGTTACTTATATACAGCAAAAGAAATACTTGATGTAATCAGATATACAATTACATCCTCCTCCCACATCATCATACAATGGTGTACTAACGAGACCCCTTTCAAGAGACCTATTGTAGGACACAGACGGCTGTCTCCGGTAGAATCCACATGAGGTAATTACTGGTCCTTTGCCCAGACAAGGTGTTTTAGAACTTCTCACCTGCTAAACAATAGAACTCCATACAATGAACACTTCTTGAAAGACAGACGAAAGATCATTTACATGACACATTGAGATATTGAGATCAGTTTAACCACTTCCCGCCCGGCCAATAGCCGATTTACGGCCGGGAAGTGGTTATGAAATCGTGACAGGCCGTTCTCAAACGGCCTGCACGATTTCATGCCGCACGCGCCCGTGCGGGCGCGCAGCGCGGCGATCGGTGATGCGGGGTGTCAGTCTGACACCCTGCACCTCCGATCTCGGTAACGAGTCTCCGGCGGAGCCTCGTTACCACGTGATCAGCCGTGTCCAATCACGGCTGATCACGATGTAAACAGGAAGAGCCGCCGACGGCTCTTCCTCACTCGCGTCTGACAGACGCATGTAGAGGAGAGCCGATCAGCGGCTCTCCTGACAGGGGGGTTCGCGCTGATTGTTTATCAGCGCAGCCCCCCCTCGGATCGCCACACTAGACCACCAGGGAAATAAAAAAAATAAAAAAAAAATGACCCAAAAAAATGACAAAAAAAAAAAAAATGACAAAAAAAAAAATGACAAAAAAAAAAAGGGGGGCAGTAAAAAAAATGATGCCAATCAGTGCCCACACATGGGCACTGATTGGCAACATTGATCCATCAGTGCCACCCCTCAGTGATCATCAGTGCCACCCCAGTGTCTGTCAGTGCCACCCCACAGTGCCAATCCATGCCCAGTGCCCACCTACCAATGCCCACCTGTGCCACCTATCAGTGCCCACCTGTGCCACCTATCAGTGCCCACCTGTGCCGCCTATGAGTGCCCACCTGTGCCGCCTATGAGTGCCCACCTGTGCCGCCTATGAGTGCCCACCTGTGCCGCCTATGAGTGCCCACCTGTGCCGCCTATGAGTGCCCAGTGCTGCCTATGAGTGCCCATCAGTGCCGCCCATGAGTGCCCATCAGTGCCGCCCATGAGTGCTCATCAGTGCCCAATACCAGCGCCGCCTATCAGTGCCCATCAGTGCTACCTAATCGGTGCCCATCAGAACTACCTCATCGGTGCCCATCAGTGCCACCTCATCGGTGCCCATCAGTGCCACCATATCAGTGCCCATAATTGAAAGAGAAAACATACTCATTTACAAAAAAATGAACAGAAAAAAATAAAAACTTTATTTTTTTTTCAAAATCTTCGCTCTATTTTTAGTTGTTGCACAAAAAAAAAAAAACGCAGAGGTGATCAAATACCACCAAAAGAAAGCTCTATTTGTGGGGAAAAAAGGACGCCAATTTTGTTTGGGTGCAGTGTAGCATGACCGCGCAATTGTCATTCAAATTGCGACAGTGCTGAAAGCTGAAAATTGGCTTGGGCGGGAAGGTGCGTAAGTGCCCGGTATGGAAGTGGTTAAGGAATAAACCAATTATCTCCAGGTAGAGAGCACCCTAATTTTCCCAACGTTAGAACACCCCTCTTCCACACAAGGTCTACCTGCCATTACATATCTCCTGATAGCCCCGATCTGGGGGACCAACATATCCAAATTTCACCCAGATCGGTCCAGGGGTTCTTAAAAGACAAACAGAGTTCAGAATAAAGTCTATTTTCTTCACAATACTCCCCCTTAGTTCCATGGGTCGGCATACCCGCCTAGACCCTGCCGGGTTGGCTAGGGGATGTCCGGGTCAAAATTATACTTCCAAGCCGGTTTGGCGTGAAAGTCCATCCGCATTGCCGTTCTGCTTGCCCGGGCGGTATTGCAGTGTGAAAGTGTAAGGTAGCAACGCTAGACTCCAGCGCAGCAACCGGGGATTGTCTCCAGAGACTCGGTTGAGCCAGATGAGGGGGTTGTGGTCAGTGAGAATGGTAAAGGCATGGCCATAAAGGTACGGTTGGAGCTTCTTTAAGGCCCATACTAGAGCCAGGCATTCTGTTTCCATGGTGGTATAGCTGACCTTCCAAGGTAATAACTTGCCGCTGAGGTATGCCACCGGGTGCTCCATGCCGTCTTAAGTCCCTGGAACGCCAATGCACACTCCGAGAACCAGGCTACCTGCTTGGGTGGTAACCTTTTGGTCAGGTCGGTGAGGAATTTCGCTGGGGTGCTAAACTCCGGGACGAACTTTGTATAATACCCGGTGGTGCCTAGGGACGCCAATACCTGCGTCTTGGTGTGGGGCTGGGGCCAATTGGCTATGGCCTCTACTTTCGCGGGTTCGGGGCACTGTTTCCCAGACCCTACTTTAGGCCCTAGGTATTGAACCTCTGCCATGCCCCCATGGCAGTTCTCGGGTTTCAGGGTGAGATTTAGTTTCTCTCCCACCCCAACTTGCTCTAGGTTACCTTGGTTAGCTGCCAGCCGGTCGGGTAAGGGAAGTCCTTCACTAGCGCCAGTGGACGGGGCACAGATAGTGGCCACGTCCTCAGAGCGCTCGAAGTACGGTTTCAACATGTTCACATGAAAGGCTTGTCTGCTCCTTTCATCCGAACATTTGGCCACAATATAGGTGGTGTCGCTAATCCGTTCCACCACTTTGAATAGCCCCTGCCACGCTGCCTGTAGCTTGTCCTTTTTGGATGGTCCGAGGGCTAATACTTTTTGCCCTACTTCCAGGTTCCTATCTCGTGCTCCCCGGTCATACCATTGTTTCTGTCGTTTCTGGGCTGCCTGTAGGCTCTCCCGAACTGATTCGGTCAGTGCCCGCAGGCGGTCCCGGAACTCCAGCACGTACGGCAAAACCGGAATTCCTTCCTCTCCTGTGTTGCCCTCCCAGTGCTCCCGTATGAGGTCCAGGGGTCCCCGGACTTTTCTCCCGTATAGGAGTTCGAAGGGGGAGAACCCGGTCGACGCCTGGGGCACTTCCCGGTAGGCAAACAGGAGATGGGGTAGAAATTTCTCCCATTGACCACAGGACTCTGTGAACGCTGTGAGCATCTGCTTAAGCATGCCGTTGAATCGTTCACAAAGGCTGTTGGTCTGGGGGTGGTAGGGGGAGCTAAATAACGGTTTCACCCCGCAGCTCTGCCATAACTGTTGAGTGACAGTTGCCGTGAACTGGGTTCCCTGATCTGAGAGTATTTCCCTGGGGAAACCTACTCGAGAAAAGATCCTGACTAGAGCTTCTGCTACTGTCTCCGCCTCAATGTTGGGGAGCGCCACCGCCTCAGGGTACCTGGTGGCATAGTCCACCACCGTGAGGATGTAGCGCCTTCCGGAGGTGCTGGGTTTGTTGAGGGGACCTATCAGGTCTACTGCCACTCTGGAGAATGGTTCCTCTATTATAGGTAGGGACCATAACTTGGCCTTGGGGTGGTCCCCCCGTTTCCCAATCCTTTGACACGTGTCACATGTCCTGCAGTACGTCTGCAAGTCTTTTGATATCCCTGGCCAGAAGAACGTCTGGGTAAGGCGATCCTTAGTTTTCTTGATACCCAGATGTCCGGCTAGCGGGATATCATGGCTGAGCTTTAGAAGCTCTGCCCTGTATTTGCGGGGTACAACTAGTTGTCTTTTTATAACTTGGGCTGCCCCACTTCCCACTCCCCCTGTGACCCTATATAGCAGTCCCTTGTCCCAGTGGAAGTTCTCTTGAGAATTACCTTCCTTAGGGGTACCTACGGCCTTCCTGTAACCTGCTAAGGTGGGATCTGACTGCTGGGCTTGGCCAAAGTCTTGTGGAGTGCCCCAGAAGGGGATAGGGTCAGGGCATACTACAGGGTTTTCGGTTCCTACCTGTGGTTCCTCAGAGTGCGTCTGTCCAGCTCGGCGTGCTTGCGTCCTGGTAGTCACAGGGCAGGTTCCAGCGGGATCTGGGGTAAGCAGCTGTGAAGTTAGGCACCCCAAATCGTTCCCCAACAATACTTCCGCAGGTAGGCCAGACATAATGCCTACTTCCATCTGCTTGGCTCCGGTGCCCCAATTTAGCTGCACTTGGGCTGTGGGTAGTTTGTGTATGGCGCCTCCTGCCACTCTTACTGCAACAGTCCTGTTGGTGCGCGCCTTCGCAGATACGGTGTGAGGTTGCACCAGAGTGAGGGTGGCCCCAGAGTCTCGTAGTGCCTCAGCCTCCTTTCCATCTACTGTGACCCATTGTCTGTGGTGCACCCGGTTGTCCCCCTCGACTTGTGCTATGTTCACCTCATGTAGTACGGTCCATTGCTCAGCTTCAGGGCTGTGGTCTTCCAGCGGTTCATGCTGATAGTGATGGGCGGCTGCCCTTGGTGGTGGTGGCCGCTCCCAATTGCCTCTGCTCCGCTGAGGGCAATGTATCTTGTAGTGCCCTGGCCGATTGCATTGGTGACATACCAATGGCGGTTTCTGGTTAAAATTAGGTGGATTAGTGGGTGGTCCTGCGATCGGTCGGTGGTAGGTCACAGGACTAGGCGTTGGGGTGCTGGACCTTACCAGGGGGCGGTTTCCACTAGTCTCTCCTCTTCTTCCCTCGTGATGCTCGTCTGCCAGCTTGGCCGCTTCCTCGATTGTGGCCGGCTTCCTGTCCCTGACCCAGACCTTGGTGTCTGCAGGTGTATGGTCAAAAAATTGTTCTAGCAAGAAGAGTTGTAGCACCTCTTCTAGCGTCGCGGCTTGGCAGCCTTGTATCCAGTTTTGGGCCGCCCGATACATCCTAAAAGCCCATTCGGTGTAGGAGTCTCGGCCCCCTTTACGTAATGCCCGAAACTTTTTCCTGTAAGTCTCTGGGGTCACGGCATACCTGGCTAGCAGAATGTCCTTTACCCTGACGTAGTCGTGTATGGCTGTGTCAGGCACTGCTCGGTATGCCTCTGCTTCTCGGACCGTGAGTTTGCTGCTTAGAATCGCGGCCCATTGCTCTGATTCCAGACCCTCCAAAGCACATTGACGCTCAAAGTCTTGTAGGTATGCGTCAATTTCCATTTCTCCATCCGAAAAACTTTTAAACGCAGCATAGTTAATCTTTCTCCGCTGCCCTCCATTTATAGATCCGGCTGAGGAAGCGCTGTCTCCTTGGTTTACGCTTGCCTGTTGTGCCCTGCGTTCTGCGCTCACCTGCTCCAGGACTTGCGTCACCATCTCTGGTGTGGGATTTGGCCCATATAGGTTTAGCCTCCACATCACCTTCTTTTGGAACTCGGCTTCCTCCTGGCTGACATTCGCCATGCTGCTGGTTTGGTCGCCCTCCATTAGTTCTGCTATGAGGGTAGCTTTCTTTTTGTTGCTTGTCACCTGGCCTCGGGCTTCCAGCAGATCCTTTAGCGTAGGCCTCTTCAGTCTCTCGTAATGCTGGGCCATTCACTTGTTGTCTTTATGCGTCCCATTCAACCCCGCTGCTTGCCACCAGTTGTTAAGACCTGCAGTGGTTAGGGTACTGCGGCCTTCTTTCCATCTCCCAAGATGATTCTTCCGAATGGTTAGTGTTCCCCATCCCCAAGCATGAGCCAAGACTTCATGAAGGGTGTCCAGATATAGAATCACTTTATTGAGAGACAGGTTACTTATATACAGCAAAAGAAATACTTGATGTAATCAGATATACAATTACATCCTCCTCCCACATCATCATACAATGGTGTACTAACGAGACCCCTTTCAAGAGACCTATTGTAGGAGACAGACGGCTGTCTCAGGTAGAATCCACATGAGTTAATTACTGGTCCTTTGCCCAGACAAGGTGTTTTAGAACTTCTCACCTGCTAAACAATAGAACTCCATACAATGAACACTTCTTGAAAGACAGACTACAGATCATTTACATGACACATTGAGATATTGAGATCAGTTTAAGGAATAAACCAATTATCTCCAGGTAGAGAGCACCCTAATTTTCCCAACGTTAGAACACCCCTCTTCCACACAAGGTCTACCTGCCATTACATATCTCCTGATAGCCCCGATCTGGGGGACTAACATATCCAAATTTCACCCAGATCGGTCCAGGGGTTCTTAAAAGACAAACAGAGTTCAGAATAAAGTCTATTTTCTTCACAATCTCCTATTATATCCTATCATTTCTTGTATTATATCCCTCCTATTATATCCTATCATTCATCGTATCCGTATTATACAGTGGGGCAAAAAAGTATTTAGTCCCCACCAATAGTGGAAGTTCTCCGCCCACTTATACAGATGGGAGGGGCCTGTAATTGTCATCATAGGTAGACCTCAACTACGAGAGACCAATCCAATCACATCGTCTGATTTGGAAAGAAATGGTGGAAAATAAGGCCCCGATTCACAGAGAGATTGGCGCACATTACGCCTCCGTAGTGCACACACCGCACGTCACGACAGCGTAGCGCGGAGAGGCAAGCAATGCATTCAGCAAGCCAGTGCTCCCAACGCTGCGCCAGCGTGGCGTGGGTTTTGGAGGCGCAGGCCGGCGTAGGTGGAAGTGGGCGTGACCCCATGCAAATGATGGTCTGAGCATGGTGCAGTGTTTTACGCCCAGCGTATCACGAACTGTGCATGCGCCGTGATGTCGCCGTGACGTGGACGCTTGCACAGCACCCTTATGCGCATGCTCACAACCACGCCGGCACAACTGCCTAAGCTACGCCGGATCACCACGTACGCCGTGAACTTAACGTACGCCCAGCCAGACGTCCAACGTCCAATACGCCGGCTTGTGTTCTCTGAGGCAGACCTTTGCCTGTCTGTTGCCGGGTTGCACCTCATCTATGGGGAATAACTTTACGCCGGATGTACAACTTACGCGCAGCATGCGACGGGCGCACGCATGTTTGTGAATCGCCGAATTTCCCTCATTTGCATGTTTGAATGCCTAATCAATGGGAGCAGCAACATGCGTCCCGCCCATATGTGCGCCCACGCTACTCCGGGGTATGTAAGCTACGTCGGTGGGGTGTAGCGTGTTTTTAGGCGTATGTTGGTTTGTGGGTCTGCCGCACACATTTGCACTTACGTCCGCGTAATTTGGTGAATATGAAAAGTTCCTCTCAATCTTTTGTTATCTCTCCTTGTCTGTGGCGTCGGAATTGCTACAGACAGACAATCGGAATTTCCAATAGAATTTTTTTCCGTCTGAAAGATAGAGAACCGTCTCTCAATCTTTTATTGGTTGATCTTCCGACAGCGAAAGTCCGATGGAGCCGACACACAAGGTCGGATTTCTCATTCAGAAGCTCCCATCGGACTTTTGCTGTTGGAAGATCCGCTCGCGTGTCCGGGGGCCTTCGGCCCAAACTGGCACTGCAATGACCGGACCCACTTCAGAGCCGCCATCAAACCCCCACATCGGCTCCATACCCGGGTGACAGGTCCTCTTGGATGGCGGCTGGGTCGGATGTTATTCCGGTATCATTTCTTCCTCCCCCGTCTCGCCTCACGCGGCCTTTTTTGTGGAGCAGGAAAAAAAGAAGCAGCAAAAGCTAATCAAGCAGGTGAAAGAAGAGCCGTCAGAGGGCCGGCCAGGCGTGAAACGGAGCCAAAGACCTCGGGGGGGATTCTCTGAGAGCAATTAAATGGAGTGAATGCGCAGCCTCCATCCCCCGACCCCATACCCCGGCTTGTGCCATTTACACTCAGAGCCGGCTGTTTAGCAAAAGGTGGAAGTTCTGAAATGAAATTCTTATCATCCTTGGATGATAACCAGGGGGAGGGGGGTTCACCTTCCAGCAGGACAACGACCCTAAAGTACACCCAGAGCTACAATGGAATGGTTTAGATCAAAGCCTATTCATGTGTTAGAATGGCCCAGTCACAGTCCAGACCTAAATCCCATTGAGAATCTGTGGGCAAGACTTGAAAATTGCTGATCACAGACGCTCTCCATCCAATCTGCCCAATGTGAGGCCCAACATCAGTACTGGACCTCAAGTTCAAAGCTCTATTATTTGAATGGACACAAATGCGGCAGCTCCATATTAATTGCCATTGTTTTTGAACGGAATGTCCAACAAGCTCATACAGGTGTGATGGATGGGGGTTCACAAACTTATTGATTTGGTGTCTTAAATGTGTAACCCGGGGGAAGAATCAATGAAGGAAGAACTTGTATTTGGAAGGGGATTCTAGGAGAAGAGAACTGGGGACAACAAAAGCTCTAATGAGGAGATCTGGTCCAGCACAGGCACTAATGAGGAGATCTGGTCCGGTACAAGCTCTAATGAGGCGATCTGGTGCGGCACAGGCACTAATGAGGAGATCCGGTCTGGTACAGGCTCTAATGAGGAGATCTGGTCTGGTACAGGCTCTAATGAGGAGATCTGGTCTGGTAGAGGCTCTAATGAGGAGATCTGGTCCGGTACAGGCTCTAATGAGGAGATCTGGTCTGGTAGAGGCTCTAATGAGGAGATCTGGTCCGGTACAGGCTCTAATGAGGAGATCTGGTCCGGTACAGGCTCTAATGAGGAAATCTGGTCCGGTACAGGCTCTAATAAGGAGATCTGGTCCGGTACAGGCTCTAATAAGGAGATCTGGTCCAGTACAGGCTCTAATGAGGAGATCTGGTCCGGTTGAGGCTCTAATGAGGAGATCTGGTCCAGTACAGGCTCTAATGAGGAGGAGATCTGGTCCAGTCGAGGCTCTAATGAGGAGATCTGGTCCAGTCAAGGCTCTAATGAGGAGGAGATCTGCTCCGGTTGAGGCTCTAATGAGGAGATCTGGTCCAGTCGAGGCTCTGGAGGCGGGTTCTGGTAGGGATCCTGTTTTCCAGAGCAGCACAGAAGATCCACAGAAGAGCCCATCGTAGGTGAAATCTCTTCCGACGTCTTTATATATTTTCTCATTTCCTCGGCACAGAACTTTGCGTTCTCATCAGACTCCCCAGTGTGACCAATACAAGCAAATTATCTCCCGGCTCCACGACTCCGCGACTCCGTTCCCATCTCTTCCCGAATCACTCCAAATATTCAACAGCTCTGCTGACTTTTTTCTTGTTGACATGATTTCCCCGGCGCTCGGCGCACAGCGGGCGTTTAAAGGCCTTTCTCTGGAAAAGTCAGCCGAGGATCTTGCAGCGCGGTAAAAAAATAAAACCTGAGTGTCGGGAGCGTGTCTGCGGCAAGGGTTACAGTGATCGATCACAAACATCACACCTCCTTTCCTTCCCAAAAAACAAAAACATAACAAGGGAACAAAATGTTGAACACATAACAAGGCAAGCAAGATCAGTTCAGCAAGTAGTATCTCCAACTCAGTTCTGTGAGTTCCGCAGCACTTCATGAGCCCTTTGTCTCTATTTCCTGACCTCCAATGAGTCCCTGTCAGGTCACCGGAGGCACGGTGACAAGTGCACCACGTGGGATACGGGGATGCACCACAGGCTAGTGAACCCTTGGCCGACAGCTGCGATCAGAGGAAGTGTAACCCAGGATCACCCGGGGCACGGGGTCTAAGGCCCAGCTTGTTTTCACCAGAGCCCCTAGGGGTGGGGATAGTCTCGGCCGCAGCTGGGTCCAGGTCGCGACCCCGGAGATCCCCTAGGTCACACTCCCCAGAAGGAGAAGGGAAGTCGCAGCAGGGCAAACGGTGGTGATGGAAGCCGAGGTCGGGGCAACTGGCAGAACAGGGTAATCCAGGGGACAGGCCAAAATGTCGGGGACACAGGCAAGCAAACGTGGTCAGGGACGAGCCAAATCGGTACACTGGAAGTTTAACAAAACACAGCAAACAGGAACAAGGCAAGAACACTGTTAAGCCCCGTACACACGACAGGGAACCTCGACGCCCGTCGGGAATGGCAACCAGCCATTCATCACGACGGGCCGTCGAGCAAATAGAGAACCTGTTCTCTATTTGCTCGACGGGTTTCCCGACGGGCGGGGCGAGCAGAGAGCGTACACACGGCTGAGGTTCTCGCTGGAATGCAGCTCCCAGCGAGGTTCTCGCTGGTTTCTGGCGAGAACCTCGGCCGTGTGTACGGGGCCTTAAACAGCACCGCAGACCTGCAGTGCGACGGTTAATAAAGACTTCCTGTGATGGCCTGGGTGGGGCCATACAGGAAGAGGAAGTGATAAAAGAGGAAACCAGGAGAGGGTCAGGCCTCTAATGCACACAGGTAAGTGCCAGAGCTAATGCATATCAATGACAGTCCCGTAAGACTTCATCACTTTGCCAACGAGGTGTTTGACGTCTTTGACGGGTAGACTTACGAAGTGGCACAGCACCGGGAGGAATAGAGTCTGTCAAAGGTTCTGGAGGTGTCAGTGGGCGTCCCACAGACAAATCAGTCTCTGTAACTCCAGGCACATGTTCGGGCTCCTCAGGAATATGGTCACCAACTGGTTCAGGGTTTGGTTGTAAACTTGTGGGATCATGCCAGACACCATGCCATATGTCACCAGCAGAGTTCACAGTAGACTCTGATGGGTGGTTAGAAAGAGGGGTCGGGTTTGTCACTAGTGGCCGGCAAATGCGTTTCCTCAATTGTGAAAGGTGTCGTCGAACACAAATGCCTTCCTCCAGGCGAACAAGGTACATTCTTCTTCCAAGAGTTCCATCAATAACGCCAGGAAGCCAAGGAGGCAAAGCTCTGTAATTCCGAGACCATACAAGATCACCGGCACGGAATCCCAGACGGCCCGGCGGGGGAGGTGACGGTGACTGTTCCTGCGGAGGAACTAAATCAAGTTTGGTGCGGAGATGCCTGCCAAACATAAGAAAAGCCGGTGACAGCCCAGTAGTAGCGTGTTTCGTGTTACGGTACATGATCAAAAATTCAGCAGCTTCTCCTCTGACATTCCAACTGTAACGATCGCCACCATTCATTCCATCGCCCCAACCACGACAGCTTATCCAAAAATCCAGACGACAGGACCCAATCCATAAGAATTCCTTCAGAGAGACGAGACATACGCTCTGTGTTCTGAGTCAAATGTTCAGGAGCAGACTCAATTAGCACCTCAACAGCCTGTTACACAGAGGAATGAGTCACTATTTATCGGTAGGGTCAGAATAAGCCAAAAACTTGTAATATGTCCAGATCTCCTGCAATACATGAATTATCAATAATGTCCCATCTCATGTAATTTAGGATATCATTTCTCAGTCACCCTATGCCCCTATTGGACCCTAGACATAAGAGTCATTGGTGATGCTGGCACAGGAGCACCCCGCATCCCTCAAAAGTCTCTGGGTGTCACGGGCCATTCTGTTACACAAACCTGGCCCAGAGTGGACAGTAAGTGCTTCTTAAACGTCTGCACAAATCGTTCTGCCAGCCCATCGAGGCTGGATGATAAGGAGCTGTTTTGTAGTGCTGGACGCCCAAGCCACTAAGGAAGGATTGAAACTCATGCGATGTAAATTGAGTTCCATTGTCGGAGACTATGGCTGTTGGCAAGCCATATTGAGCAAAGAGCTTCCTTAAGACTAGAATGGTAGCAGCTGAGGTAATAGAAGGCATTTGAAAAACCTCTGGCCATTTTGAATGCGCATCTACAACGATCAAATACATTTTACCCTGGATGGGGCCAGCAAAATCAAGATGGAGTCTACTCTGGACCACGGGTCTGTTGGCCATGGCCAAGGTTGCAGAGTTCCTCTCTTTTGGGGTCGCTGGGCTTGACAGCACCCAGGACATTGAGCAACATAATCTTCAATTGCCGTATCCATTTGTGGCCACCAAACATAGCTCCGGGCTCGCTGCTTCATGCGCACCACACCAGGATGGCCTTCATGCAGTATCCTTAGCATGGTTGATTGCAAGTACTGGGGTACAATCACTCTATTGCCCCATTGAAGGCAACCAGCATTAGTCACAAGCTCACATTTTCTGGCAAAGTACGGACGCAATTCACCTGGAACTCTCTCTGGCCATCCAGTCTGAACATAAGAGAATATCTGAGACAGGAAAGGATCTGTGGCTGTATGTCTGGCAATCAGGGAGGTGGACATGCAAGATTGTGGCTTGTGTACTTCCACTAAACGTATCTCTCTTAGTGGGTGGTCTCCAAGTGGCAATCTGGAAAATGCATCTGCATTGCCATGTGTACATTACACACCCCTGACCCCTGTACTCTGTACATTACACACCCCTGACCCCTGTACTCTGTACATTACACACCCCTGACCCCTGTACTCTGTACATTACACAACCCTGACCCCTGTACTCTGTACATTACACACCCCTGACCCCTGTACTCTGTACATTACACACTCCTGACCCCTGTACTCTGTACATTACACACCCCTGACCCCTGTACTCTGTACATTACACACTCCTGACCCCTGTACTCTGTACATTACACACTCCTGACCCCTGTACTCTGTACATTACACACCCCTGACCCCTGTACTCTGTACATTACACACCCCTGACCCCTGTACTATGTACATTACACACTCCTGACCCCTGTACTCTGTACATTACACACTCCTGACCCCTGTACTCTGTACATTACACACTCCTGACCCCTGTACTCTGTACATTACACACCCCTGACCCCTGTACTCTGTACATTACACACTCCTGACCCCTGTACTCTGTACATTACACACCCCTGACCCCTGTACTCTGTACATTACACACCCCTGACCCCTGTACTCTGTACATTACACACCCCTGACCCCTGTACTCTGTACATTACACACCCCTGACCCCTGTACTCTGTACATTACACACTCCTGACCCCTGTACTCTGTACATTACACACCCCTGATCCCTGTACTCTGTACATTACACACCCCTGACCCCTGTACTCTGTACATTACACACCCCTGACCCCTGTACTCTGTACATTACACACCCCTGACCCCTGTACTCTGTACATTACACACCCCTGACCCCTGTACTCTGTACATTACACACCCCTGACCCCTGTACTCTGTACATTACACACCCCTGACCCCTGTACTCTGTACATTACACACCCCTGTACTCTGTACATTACACACCCCTGACCCCTGTACTCTGTACATTACACACCCCTGACCCCTGTACTCTGTACATTACACACCCCTGACCCCTGTACTCTGTACATTACACACTCCTGACCCCTGTACTCTGTACATTACACACTCCTGACCCCTGTACTCTGTACATTACACACTCCTGACCCCTGTACTCTGTACATTACACACCCCTGACCCCTGTACTATGTACATTACACACCCCTGACCCCTGTACTCTGTACATTACACACCCCTGACCCCTGTACTATGTACATTACACACCCCTGTACTCTGTACATTACACACCCCTGACCCCTGTACTCTGTACATTACACACTCCTGACCCCTGTACTCTGTACATTACACACTCCTGACCCCTGTACTCTGTACATTACACACTCCTGTCCCCTGTACTCTGTACATTACACACTCCTGTCCCCTGTACTCTGTACATTACACACCCCTGACCCCTGTACTCTGTACATTACACACTCCTGTCCCCTGTACTCTGTACATTACACACTCCTGACCCCTGTACTCTGTACATTACACACTCCTGACCCCTGTACTCTGTACATTACACACTCCTGACCCCTGTACTCTGTACATTACACACTCTTGTCCCCTGTACTCTGTACATTACACACTCCTGACCCCTGTACTATGTACATTACACACTCCTGACCCCTGTACTCTGTTTTTTACTATGTGTGAGTTTGAATGTTAAAATATAAATGTTCATTTATTGATAAATCTTTGTGGCGCAACTATAAACGTGACACAAAAACCCAACGAATGAAACTATTGCGTGCGATATTTACACAGAGCGCTCGCTGCCTCTCCGCCCGGCATGGATCGGGGGAAGGTGGAAGGATCGGGGGAAGGAACGGGGAAAGGTGGAAGGATCGGGGAAAGGTGGAAGGATCGGGGGAAGGTGGAAGGATCGGGGGAAGGCGAAAGGATCGGGGGAGAGGTGGAGGGATCGGGGGAAGGTGGAAAGATCGGGAGAAGGTGGAAGGATCGGGGCAAGGTGGAATGATCGGGGGAAGGTGGAAGGATCGGGGAAAGGTGGAAGGATCAGGGAGTGGTGGAAGGATCGGGGGAAGGTGGAAGGATCAGGGAGAGGTGGAAGGATCAGGGGAAGGAGGAAGAATCGGGGCAAGGTGGAAGGATCGGGGGAAGGTGGAAGGATTGGGGCAAGGTGGAAGGATCAGGGGAAGGTGGAAGGATCGGGGGAAGGTGGAAGGATCGGGGGAAGGTGGAAGGATCGGGACAAGGTGGAAGGATCGGGGGAAGGTGGAAGGATCGGGACAAGGTGGAAGGATCGGGGCAAGGTGGAAGGATCGGGGCAAGGTGGAAGGATGGGGGCAAGGTGGAAGGATCGGGGGAAGGCGAAAGGATCGGGGGAAGGTGGAAGGATCGGGGGAAGGTGGAAGGATCGGGGAAAGGTGGAAGGATCAGGGAGAGGTGGAAGGATCGGGGGAAGGCGAAAGGATCGGGGGAAGGTGGAAGGATCGGGGGAAGGTGGAAGGATCGGGGAAAGGCGAAAGGATCAGGGGAAGGCGGAAGGATCGGGGGAGGGCGAAACTATCGGGGGAAGGTGGAAGGATAGGGGGAAGGAGGAAGGATTGGGGGAAGGATCGGGGATTCGTTGTCTCTCAGAGGACTGGAGGCTTTCATTGCCGATCACATGACCGCGCTAAACCAACACAGAGCACTGAATGTGACGTCACCAACACTAAGCACTGGATGTGACGTCACCAACACAGAGCACTGAATGTGACGTCACCAACACAAAGAACTGGATGTGACGTCACCAACACAAAGAACTGGATGTGACGTCACCAACACAAAGCACTGGATGTGACGTCACCAACACAAAGCACTGGATGTGATGTCACCATTAAAAAGCACTGGATGTGACGTCACCAACACAAAGAACTGGATGTGATGTCACCAACACAAAGCACTGGATGTGACGTCACCAACAAAAAGCACTGGATGTGACGTCACCAACACAGAGAACTGGATGTGACGTCACCAACACAGAGCACTGGATGTGACGTCACCAACACTAAGCACTGGGTGTGACGTCTTCAACACAAAGCACTGGATGTGACATCACCAACACTAAGCACTGGATGTGCCGTCACCAACACAGAGCACTGAATGTGACGTCACCAACACAAAGCACTGGATGTGACGTCACCAACACTAAGCACTGGATGTGACGTCACCAACACTAAGCACTGGATGTGATGTCACCAACACAGAGCACTGGATGTGACATCACCAACACAAAGCACTGGATGTGACATCACCAACACAAAGCACTGGATGTGACGTCACCAACACTAAGCACTGGATGTGACGTCACCAACACAAAGCACTGGATGTGACGTCACCAACACTAAGCACTGGATGTGACGTCACCAACACTAAGCACTGGATGTGATGTCACCAACACAGAGCACTGGATGTGACATCACCAACACAAAGCACTGGATGTGACATCACCAACACAAAGCACTGGATGTGACGTCACCAACACTAAGCACTGGATGTGACATCACCAACACAAAGCACTGGATGTGACGTCACCAACACTAAGCACTGGATGTGACGTCACCAACACTAAGCACTGGATGTAACGTCACCAAAACTAAGCACTGGGTGTGACGTCACCAACACTAAGAACTGGATGTGACGTCACCAACACTAAGCACTGGATGTAACGTCACCAAAACTAAGCACTGGATGTGATGTCACCAACACAGAGCACTGGATGTGACATCACCAACACAAATCACTGGATGTGACGTCACCAACACTAAGCACTGGACGTGACGTCACCAACACTAAGCATTGGATGTGACGTCACCAACACAAAGCACTGGATGTGACATCACCAACACAAAGCACTGGATGTAACGTCACCAAAACTAAGCACTGGGTGTGACGTCACCAACACTAAGAACTGGATGTGACGTCACCAACACTAAGAACTGGATGTGACGTCACCAACACTAAGCACTGGATGTAACGTCACCAAAACTAAGCACTGGATGTGATGTCACCAACACAGAGCACTGGATGTGACATCACCAACACAAATCACTGGATGTGACGTCACCAACACTAAGCACTGGACGTGACGTCACCAACACTAAGCATTGGATGTGACGTCACCAACACAAAGCACTGGATGTGACATCACCAACACAAAGCACTGGATGTAACGTCACCAAAACTAAGCACTGGGTGTGACGTCACCAACACTAAGAACTGGATGTGACGTCACCAACACTAAGAACTGGATGTGACGTCACCAACACTAAGCACTGGATGTGACGTCACCAACACTAAGCACTGGATGTGACGTCACCAACACAGAGCGGGGTCGATCGGATTAATACATCTGATAAGGGGCCACACCCAAAATGTCTTCCATCTGCGTTCCATCCCGAGCCCTGTTGTGGTGAGTCAGTCCGACCACGCTCTGTGCTGGTAACGTCACATCCAGTGCGCCACCGCTGGATTAGGAGGAATCTTTAGTTGTTCGATCTTCTGGGACCAATCCCAGGCCTGAACCGATGCTCATCGCTGCTCTGTAGTCAGCCGGATCCATAGACACAGGATGGACCCCCCGGGGGGACACAGACAGCTGTACGGGGGCTCTAACCCTCCCGCCTCCCACCCAAAACTAAACAGGAAAGTTTGGGCTGCACTTACACTGTAACCTTACAAGGGTTACACATCTTCATTGCTATGCGCTCCGGATCTCCGGCTAGGAAGAGGGGGCGACGCGTTTCAAACAAAACTTTTGTCTTTTATGTTGAAGAATTAAAAACAGATGAAAGTGAAGCGGATGTGAAGGAAGTCTTCAAACCCGTCTTTATTTCGGACGCCGGGGAATAAAAACATATCGGTATTGCCTGCTCTGAGAACACAAAAATAAAGCCAGCGTTAACCCTTTATGTTCTCTGAGAGTTCAGCAGAACAGCCGCCGGGGTGTGTCAGGTGATAGGCAGGTGCAGTCTACCTTCTCCACTGTAGGTGGCGCTCTGAAAAAGAGGAACACAGCTCCTCTATGGGTGACTGGGGAAGTTATCTGGTTGGATGCTGCTGCCCCATGTGACTCTGGCAGCCATCTTGGGTCAGACACAGCCTATTTGATGTGGTTGTAAACCCTTACAGACCACTTTGACCTACAGGTGAGCCTAGATGAAGGTTTACCTGTGGGTGCAAGAAATATCTCCTAAACCTACACAGTTCAGGAGATATTTTCCCAAAAACGGGCACCCATGTCTACGGCGCATGCTGAGACATGGGTGCCATGCCGTTAGTGAAGGCGATCGTGCCGTCACTGCCGCCTCCCGTGGGAGTGATGCAGGAGTGATGTCATAGCTGCTCTGGCCAGTCACAGTGCCGGATCAGTGATACCCAGAAGTCACTCGGGGAGAGATGGCGGCGGTGGAGGCGAACGAGGACGGCTGCGGGGGCTTCGATCTCAGGTAAGTACTACATAATTTGTCTTTTAGACTCTTTTTTCTTCCTAGAGGAGGGTTTACTTCCTCTTTAGGGCCCTGGCTCCCAAGTTTGGTAGAGCAAGGACAGGTTCCCCCGCCTGGTAGGGATGGCACTAGCAGTAGGGAGGGAAAGCATAAGGGTGGCAACCCCTCTGGACACCTGCCTGTTGGGCACACAACAGCCCCCCCTCTCTACAGATACTGACAGTTGGCTGCACTCTGCTCTCTACACCCTGCTGGATCTGGGTGTTCCCAGGGGGGGGGGCAGCCTTCCCATCGGGTTTTTGTGAACCTTCAAGGTGACTACAAAGCTAATTAGTCAATTTCCACCCCCACCCCCGAGTAGGGTTGCCACCTGTCCAGGATTCACCCGGACAGTCCGGGTTTGGTATCCTGTGTCCAGGTTTCAGGCGGACCGAAACCCGGACACATTATTCAGACTGGGCTATGGCTCCCCAAGTAACCAAGATAGTCACACACAAATCTGTTGCCGCCGGGAGGTGTGGGGGGCTGTCTGGGGGCAGGTTTGGCATCACTGGGAGGCAGGGCGATGATGTCAGTGAGAGCAATTTGGCCACACCCACTTTTTGCTGCAGGACACCATGCACATCACAATACTAATGTCCTTGGGGCACCCAAAGAGTTGGTAATCAGGTCTCCACACATCTCAGGAGAGATTTTCTCTTCTCTAATCCTGAAGGTCTCTTGGCAACTCGAAGTTTCAGCTCCTCCCATACATTTTCTATGGGATTAAGGTCTGGAGACCGGCTAGGCCACTCCATCACCTTCATGTGCTTCTTCTTGAGCCGCTCTTTTGTTGCCTTGGTGGTATTTTCTGGGCCATTGTCATGCTGGAAGACCCATCTCCCACCCATCTTCAGTGTTCTGTCTGAGGGAAGAAGGTTCTCCTCCAAGATCTTACAATACGTGGCCCCGCCCATTGGCCCCTCAATGCGGCAAAGTTGGCCTGGACCTTTATCAGAGGAATCCCCCAAATCCTCATGTTTCCCCTCCCCCGTGTGACTGTAGGGATGGAGTTCTTAGGGTCACAGTCACTATTCTTCTTCCTCCAATCACGGCGAGTCGAGTTATTACCAAAGAGCTGAATTTTGGTCTCATCCGATCACAGAACTTCCTCCCGATCTTCTCTGAATCATTTAGACGATCATTGGGAGACTTCAGAC
The DNA here is from genome assembly GCA_029574335.1 of Rana kukunoris. NCBI lineage: Eukaryota > Metazoa > Chordata > Amphibia > Anura > Ranidae > Rana > Rana kukunoris. Next base: position 176,359 of record JAJQKJ010001976.1, read on the forward strand.
GTTCTGTACTTGTGTCTTCCTGAGGGGGGGGGGGGAATGGTGACTATGACCCTAAGAACTCCCTCCCTACAGTCACACGGAGGAGTGGGAAACATGAGGATTTGGGGGGTTTCTCTGATAAAGGTCCAGGCTGACTTTCCCGCATTGAGGGGCCAATGGGCGGGGCCACGTATTGTAAGATCTTGGAGGAGAACCTTCTTCCCTCAAACAGAACACTGAAGATGGGTGGGGGATGGGTCTTCCAGCATGACAATGACCCAAAACACACCGCCAAGGCAACAAAGGAGAAGAAGAAGCACATGAAGGTGATGGAGTGGCCTAGCCGGTCTCCAGACCTTAATCCTATAGATAATGTGTGGGAGGAGCTGAAACTTCGAGTCGCCAAGAAACCTTCAGGATTTAGAGAAGAGAAAATCCCTCCTGAGATGTGTGGAGACCTGATCACCGACTACAAGAAACATCTGACCTCTGTGCTTCCCAACAAGGAACCTCCCCCAAAAAAACCTCCCCTTTGGCCCCCGAGGACCTCCTCACTACAAGAACCTCCCCCGAACTACTAAGGGACCACCCTCCGACTAGGCCTTACAAGAAACGTTTGACCATGTGCCTTCCCAACAAGGACCATCCTCCGACTACTAAGGAACCTCGCCCGACTACTAAGGGACCTCCCTCGACTACTTAGGAACCTCCCCCAACTACAAGAAACGTTTGACCTCTGTGCTTCCCAACAAGGAACCTCCCCCAACTACTAAGGAACCTCCCCCAACTACTAAGGAACCTCCCCCGACTACTAAGGGACCTCCCTCGACTACTTAGGAACCTCCCCCAACTACAAGAAACGTTTGACCTCTGTGCTTCCCAACAAGGAACCTCCCCCAACTACTAAGGAACCTCCCCCAACTACTAAGGAACCTCCCCCGACTACTAAGGGACCTCCCTCGACTACTAAGGAACCTCCCCCAACTACAAGAAACGTTTGACCTCTGTGCTTCCCAACGAGGAACCTCCCCCAACTACTAAGGGACCTCCCCCAACTACTAAGGGGATCAAATACTTATTCTCCTCCATTTATAACATTTGTATCATGTGACCTCTCTGGAGTTTTGGTTGATATTCTGTCTCCATCATATAAAATGATAGACCCCTCATTTCTATGTAACAATCTGCAGGGAAGACGATCGGTATTCCCCCCCTCCCCCCCTCTGTATATAACACACAACAACGGCTGCAATCAAAGTGTAAGGAGAAGTCGGAGTCGCCTCATTACTCGATGGGCCCACACTGTGTCTATGGGGGTTGTGGGCAATGAGGGGTCCCGGAGAGCGGCACACACAGGGGGCCCCGGTGTGAAGAATGAAGGCCGGGGGGAGGATGACGAGGCCTCCTGTCGGCAATCCGCCTGTAATGGAGGGTTAATGGGAAAATCAGGCGGCGGCTGTCCTCACAATGAACGGTGATGGATCTGACCGGCCCCTGACTGACGCAGGGAGAACAATGAGGCCATCAAACTTACAAGTGTCATCTGAAGAGTTTTACGGCCCACAAGGTCAGCGGCCGGCGCTCGGAAGGGCCATAAAACGAATGTTCCCTCCATTGATGAATAATATCCGCTAACAAGCTCCTGGATGATGGATTGGGAATGGGACTTTCTATTATGGCTCCTCAGAGACCTGCCAGGAAGGACAGAGTACAGGTGACGAATGGCCCGGCCCCAGAGGGGCGACCTGCCACCACCGCTCTCTAAATCTTCCCACTTCCATAGGAGTGAGGAACGGCTTCACCAATCTGCCAGATTTACAAAGAAACCCAATCCCCCCTCCCCCGCCTCTGTTTCTACACTGAAATCCCGGACTGTCCGACTCCAGAGAGACGACCTGCCAGTCCCGGCCTCTTATTGTAATCTGCTCCATTGTGACTGGTGATCCATAACCGGGAACTGACAGTCACTGGTGATTGGATGGAGGAGAGGACATTGGTCATGTGAAGGGGTGATTGAAGGCCAATCCCAAAATATAGGAATAATCTGTAGGCCAATTCTTCCCCCTTCCTCCATGGGGCTCCGTCACTGCAGGGTCTCTTGTACCCAAAGAACAGGAAGAGGGGGCCATATAGTCACCTTCCAGGAGCCCATAGGAGGGGGCCATATAGTCACCTTCCAGGAGCCCATAGGAGGGGGCCATATAGTCACCTTCCAGGAGCCCATAGGAGGGGGCCATATAGTCACCTTCCAGGAGCCCATAGGAGGAGCCATATAGTCACCTTCCAGGAGCCCATAGGAGGAGCCATATAGTCACCTTCCAGGAGCCCATAGGAGGGGCCATATAGTCACCTTCCAGGAGCCCATAGGAGGGGGCCATATAGTCACCTTCCAGGAGCCCATAGGAGGGGGCCATATAGTCACCTTCCAGGAGCCCATAGGAGGGGGCCATATAGTCACCTTCCAGGAGCCCATAGGAGGGGGCCATATATTCACCTTCCAGGAGCCCATAGGAGGAGCCATATAGTCACCTTCCAGGAGCCCATAGGAGGGGGCCATATAGTCACCTTCCAGGAGCCCATAGGAGGGGGCCATATAGTCACCTTCCAGGAGCCCATAGGAGGGGGCCATATAGTCACCTTCCAGGAGCCCATAGGAGGAGCCATATAGTCACCTTCCAGGAGCCCATAGGAGGAGCCATATAGTCACCTTCCAGGAGCCCATAGGAGGGGCCATATAGTCACCTTCCAGGAGCCCATAGGAGGGGGCCATATAGTCACCTTCCAGGAGCCCATAGGAGGGGCCATATAGTCACCTTCCAGGAGCCCATAGGAGGGGGCCATATAGTCACCTTCCAGGAGCCCATAGGAGGGGCCATATAGTCACCTTCCAGGAGCCCATAGGAGGAGCCATATAGTCACCTTCCAGGAGCCCATAGGAGGGGGCCATATAGTCACCTTCCAGGAGCCCATAGGAGGGGCCATATAGTCACCTTCCAGGAGCCCATAGGAGGGGGCCATATAGTCACCTTCCAGGAGCCCATAGGAGGGGGCCATATAGTCACCTTACAGGAGCCCATAGGAGGGGGCCATATAGTCACCTTCCAGGAGCCCATAGGAGGGGCCATATAGTCACCTTCCAGGAGCCCATAGGAGGGGGCCATATAGTCACCTTCCAGGAGCCCATAGGAGGGGGCCATATAGTCACCTTCCAGGAGCCCATAGGAGGGGGCCATATAGTCACCTTCCAGGAGCCCATAGGAGGGGGCCATATAGTTACCTTCCAGGAGCTCATAGAGAGTAGTGTAGAGTGTGGTGTAGGGGGAAGTGTAGGAGGCAGTGTAGGGGTCAGTGGGGGTCAGTGTAGGGGAAAATGTAGGGGGAAGTGAAAGAAGGGAAGGTTTACTATGGGGCCCTATGATCTGTAATTATTTCCCGACCCTCAGCCTGGATTCACATTCTTATGACCCAACCCCCGTGACTTCAGAGTCTCCTGCTGGTTCCTGTGCTGGTGACCCGGAGACAAGTTCTGCTTTTATCTTCTATTTATAACAACAGCCGGGAAAATGGACAACTGGTCAACGGGCTAAACTGGTCAACGGGCAGAGTCCAAACTGGTCAACGGGCAGAGTCCAAACTGGTCAACGGGCAGAGTCCAAACTGGTCAACGGGCAGAGTCCAAACTGGGCAACGGGCTAAACTGGTCAACGGGCAGAGTCCAAACTGGTTAATGGTCCAAACTGGGCAACGGGCTAAACTGGTCAACGGGCAGAGTCCAAACTGGTCAACGGGCAGAGCACAGACTGGTTAATGGTCCAAACTGGTCAACGGGCTAAACTGGTCAATGGGCAGAGCACAGACTGGCCAGTAGATGGGGTATGAAGTGGTGAGCACCTACCTTCTTCCCGAGAGATCTGCATGAAAGACTCCACCCCCTTCTCCCCGTAGCTTCCCTCTGACGCCAATGTGGAGACGTAGTTCCATCCCATCGCCTTCACGATATCCACCATCGCCTGGGCCTGGAAGGAGTCTGGTGGGACCACTCTGGAGAAGAAATCGTATCGGCGGTCATCACTCAGCTCCGGAGCCGTGGAGCCGTAACTGATCTGCGGGATCTGCAGAAGAAACAAAGAAATATAATGACTGAAAGGAACAACTTTGGATTTCCAGCAAGCGCCCATTGTGAGCCGCCATTGTAGAGTTTACCCAAAACCAACCCATTCCCACCACACCAGCTGATCATGACATCATAGTGTACGCTCCTCCTTTGCCGGTCAGTGACTGTGAGCCCTCCATGGAGGACATGGAAGGAAACATTCTCTGGTGGTGAAACATTCGATGTCATTTATATGTCTAGAACTTTTCCTTTCTCTGTATAAGAAACCCACCCTGAGCTACGCTGTGCAGCCACCACAAGGGGACAATCCCACCATGGAGGGAAGGGCCTCAACAAAGACCTTCCTGGCGGGATCACCGAAGGATTATTTTAATGAATGATAAAAATTTCTGAAATAAATTGATCATGTTGGAGCTTCTATGAGGTTCTATTGATGGGATTTTCATGGACTTTATCCGCCATCTTCCTGTGACACCTCTACTGACACCCAGGGGTCCGGGGCCACTCAATCTTCCATTCAAGCCAGCTGGGGGGCTAAAACTGCAACATCACCACCTGTCCAACCGGGGCATAGTGCTTCTCCACTGGCCGCCATCGGCAGCTATCTAATTAGGCAAATTAGGTGGTCGCTTAAGGCCCCGCACTCACAGGGGCCTCGCGGCCACCTAATTTGCCTGTGATCAATACTAATGTCGGCGCCGTCGCCAGGACCCTGTGTGAGTGTCTGATTGTCTTGGGCCAATCATGGATCATTCTGGTCCGGTGGTGCAGGGATGCCCAGACAGCAGATGGAAGGCACAGGGGGTCCCAGACAGCAGATGGAAGGCACAGGGGGTCCCACACAGCAGATGGAAGGCACAGGGGAGCCCGGAGAGCATATGGAAGGCACACAGGGGCACCAACAGCAGATGGAAGACACAGGTGGGCACTAACTGCAGATCGAAGGCACAGGGGGGCACCGACAGCAGATGGAAGGCACAGGGGGGCACCGAAAGCAGAAGGAAGGCACAAGGGGGCCCAGACAGCAGATGGAAGGCACAGGGGGGCACCGATAGCAGATGGAAGGCACAGGGGGGTCCAGACAGCAGATGGAAGGCACAGGGGGGCACCGACAGCAGATGGAAGGCATAGAGGGGCACCGGCAGCAGATGGAAGGTACAGGGGGGTCCGGACAGCAGATGTAAGGCACAGGGGGGCACCGACAGCAGATGGAAGGCACAAGGGAGCCCGGACAGCAGATGGAAGGCACAGGGGGGCACCGAAAGCAGAAGGAAGGCACAAGGGGGCCCGGACAGCAGATGGAAGGCACAGGGGGGCACGGATAGCAGATGGAAGGACTAGGGGGCCCCGACAGCAGATGGAAGGCACAGGGGGGCACCGACAGCAGATGGAAGGCATAGGGGGGCACTGACAGCAGATGGAAGGTACAGGGGGGTCCGGACAGCAGATGGAAGGCACAGGGGGGCACCGACAGCAGATGGAAGGCACAGAGGGGCACCGACAGCAGATGGAAGGCACAAGGGAGCCCGGTCAGCAGATGGAAGGCACAGGGGGGCCCGGAGAGCAGATGGAAGGCACAGGGGGGCCCGGAGAGCAGATGGAAGGCACAGGGGGGCACCGACAGCAGATGGAAGGCACAAGGGAGCCCGGTCAGAAGGCAGACAGATGGAAGGCACAGGGGGGCCCGGAGAGGGGCAGATGAAAGGCACAGGGGGGCCGGGAGAGGAGCGGGGGGGGCCGGGGGGGCCGAGAGCAGATGGAAGGCACGGGGGGGGCACCGACAGCAGATGGAAGGCACACAAGGGAGCCCGGTCAGCAGATGGAAGGCACAGGGGGGTCCGGAGAGCAGATGGAAGGCACAGGGGGGCACCAACAGCAGATGGAAGGCACAGAGGGGCACCGACAGCAGATGGAAGGCACAAGGGAGCCCGGTCAGCAGATGGAAGGCACAGGGGGGCCCGGAGAGCAGATGGAAGGCACAGGGGGGCCCGGAGAGCAGATGGAAGGCACAGGGGGGCACCGACAGCAGATGGAAGGCACAAGGGAGCCCGGTCAGCAGATGGAAGGCACAGGGGGGCCCGGAGAGCAGATGAAAGGCACAGGGGGGCCCGGAGAGCAGATGGAAGGCACGGGGGGGGGGCACCGACAGCAGATGGAAGGCACAAGGGAGCCCGGTCAGCAGATGGAAGGCACAGGGGGGTCCGGAGAGCAGATGGAAGGCACAGGGGGGCCCGGTCAGCAGATGGAAGGCACAGGGGGTCCGGAGAGCAGATGGAAGGCACAGGGAGGCCCAGACAGCAGATAGAAGTCACAGGGGGGCCCGGACAGCAGATGGAAGGCACAGGGGGGGCGGAGAGCAGATGGAAGGCACAGGGGGGACCGGAGAGCAGATGGAAGGCACAGGGGGGCCCGGACAGCAGATGGAAGACAGGGGGCCCGGAGGGGGGCCAGGGGGGACCGGAGAGCAGATGGAAGGCAAGGCAGGGGGGACCGGAGAGCAGATGGAAGGCACAGGGGGGCCCGGACAGCAGATGGAAGACAGGGGGGCCCGGAGAGCAGATGAAAGGCACAGGGGGGACCGGAGAGCAGATGGAAGGCACAGGGGGGCCCGGAGAGCAGATGGAAGGCACAGGGGGGCCCGGACAGCAGATGGAAGGCACAGATGGAAGGCATAGGGGGCCCCAGACAGCAGATGGAAGGCACAGGGGGGCCCGGACAGCAGATGGAAGGCACAGGGGGTCCGGAGAGCAGATGGAAGGCACAGGGAGGCCCAGACAGCAGATGGAAGGCACAGGGGGGCCCGGACAGCAGATGGAAGGCACAGAGGGGGCCTGGAGAGAAGATGGAAGGCATAGGGGGCCCCGGACAGCAGATGGAAGGCACAGGGGGGCCCGGACAGCAGATGGAAGGCACATGGGGGCCCAGAGAGCAGATGGAAGGCATGGGGGCCCCGGTTGGCAGTACTGCGGGCGAGCACAGGCCCTCCTGCTCAGCACGTGGCCGGGCCCCCTTTTGATCTGTTGGACCCTGGGCCCAGTACAGGAGGGCTGGTTGTACCGCCTATTAGCGGCCCTGTTGCACGCTCACACAGACTAACATGGAGGGGCAGAGAAAAAAATGTCAAACGCAAAAAGAACAGGCAACTGACAGCGGCAGCGTGCGTTTATTTAAGCGACTTTTGCAGATTCGTTGTGTTTTGTTTTGTGTCGGAGTTCAGCACTGAACGTTACATTGTATTTATTGTTTATTATGAAGGGATCTCACTGACGGTATCACCACGCCCACCCCTGTGATGTCATCACGCCGTGTCTGAGGTGACAAATACATTTCTGGACGCTCCTCAGGAATAACGAGTCGCCTTCACACACGGCACCTCATATAAACGCATGGCGTGGATAATGCGTTCCTGTCGCTCTGTACGATGCATTGTTATGGCGCCTTGTTATATGATTTTGATTGGCCCTTCCAGAATCACAGCGCAATAAAATCCCGCCAAGCGCCGGCCCGCCGGAGAATAAACATGTTGCCGAGTCTTTGATGGATATTTATTGTTCTCCGGCGCTGATGACTAACAAAGGAAATCCACAACATGCCGGGTTCAAAAAGAACAATGCGATACAAAGGGGGGAAAAACGCACCGAGGATCCTTCTTAACGCGTTTCATCCTGACCTGAATGGGAAGCAAACAAAAGGCGGGACTCCAGGAGGAGATAAATGATTGCAGATCCGTATTCATTAAAGTGGATGTGACCCCTTCCTATCCCCAGTGAGGTGATACACAGAGAGGATACAAATCCTTCTACATAAGTTGTACCTCTTTATCTACAGTCTTCTCTTCTCTACATCCATTCAAAGTGCAGAATTTATACAGCTTGTCTGAGATGTCAGAAAAAAGGAGGCGAAGAGCTCAAGTTACACTTTACAGAGCTCAGTGAGAGCTGATTGGAGGGACCCCCCCTTTCACACAGCATGTCAATCACAGGCTGTGTGCTGGAGCTGCCTCCCTGTCACCTTTTTACCTCTTGGTGTCCTGTACATGGGTGATTGGTAGGGATGAGGTGAGGTGATCGGTAGGGATGAGGTCAGGTGATCGGTAGGGATGAGGTCAGGTGATCGGTAGGCATGAGGTCAGGTGATCGGTAGGGGTGAGGTCAGGTGATCGGTAGGGGTGAGGTCAGGTGATCGGTAGGGATGAGGTCAGGTGATCGGTAGGGATGAGGTCGGGTGATCGGTAGGGATGAGGTCAGGTGATCGGTAGGGATGAGGTCAGGTGATCAGTACGGATGAGGTCAGGTGATCGGTAGGGATGAGGTCAGGTGATCAGTAGGGATGAGGTCAGGTGATTAGTAGGGGTGAGGTCAGGTGATCGGTAGGGGTGAGGTCAGGTGATCGGTAGGGATGAGGTCAGGTGATCGGTAGGGGTGAGGTCAGGTGATCGGTAGGGATGAGGTCAGGTGATCGGTAGGGATGAGGTCGGGTGATCGGTAGGGATGAGGTCAGGTGATCGGTAGGGATGAGGTCAGGTGATCAGTAGAGATGAGGTCGGGTGATCGGTAGGGATGAGGTCAGGTGATCGGTAGGGATGAGGTCAGGAAGGTCAGGGGGGAGGAGAGAGGAAGGAGGAGGGGCAGGGAGAAGGAGTCTCATGAGGATGGCAAAGAAAGGTGGGGGAGGAGCAGGGGGAGGAGTTTCATGCAAATAGAAGAGAAAAGAGGGGGAGGGGTCATCCCTTATCACACACCCCCGCCACAGAACTACAACTCCCAGCAGGTCCTTTCTACAAGCATTCTGGATCTGATCTTTTCTCCTCTGTACAGCGGAGGGCCCTGACTGGTCACAATAGAAGGATGATATTGGAAGGAGGGGGGACGGAGTTATTGTTGGGGGAGGGGATGGGGGGAGCTGCAGACATGGCTCCGCCCCCTGAGTGCCCCAGATATATGGGCTGCACATCTGTTCCCGGGGGGAATCTTCCTGATGTAATCTGAGGAGGACGACGTCTGAGGATTCGGTGGGTTTTAATGCCGTTTGGAGATTTGCGACACTAATCCGCGTCTCGTGAGATGCATCGGGGTCTGAATTCTGTCCGTGTGGCCCCTTCCTCGCAGAACTACAGGTCTACTATGGGGCCACAGAGGGCACCGCGGCTCCACCAACGCAGAGGTGGGGTCTTGGTAGGACCAACCCATAAAGTGGGCACAGTGGCTGGTCCTTTCATATTTAGGGGGGTCTGCACAGGTGCAACCCATAACAAGGGTATGGTGGGTGGTACTTGCATATTTAGAGGTGGGGTCTCAGCAGGCCCAACACATAAAGTGGGCATAGAAGGTGGTCCCTCCATATTTTGAGGTGGGATCTGGACAGGACCAACCCATAAAGTGGGCAGGGTGGGTGGTCCTTGCCTATTTAGAGGTGGGGTCTGGGCATGACTTGGGCACCCCTATGAGGAAAGTGGGGGGAGTAGTAGTGACATTTCCCGGATCTAATAGATATAAATTGATGGGAAAGTAGTCACAGTAAACGATCAGAGGCGTCGTCTATTCCGATCGGCCCGTCACTTGAGTGGAAACATGAAAGGAAAAGACATCAGGATGCGGCGGGCGGCGGGCGCGCGGGATTGTCTGCGGCGAGGACGCCATTGATTTAAGTGATTTCCGTGTCAGGGGGGTGAAGAGCGAACAAAGAACTCCTCCTGAATGTTTAGAGCCGGTAAAGTCCCAGCAGGCGGTGATTACGACTCCGCAGGTGTCCTCTGACTCCGGATAATGTTCCCCGCGCCCTCCGACAAATTGCCTTTTTGCCTTTCGGACGGCTTTTGAAGCGATCCGCGGAGAACAGTGTCCTTTCCCTGGCGGTGTCGGGGGAGCCATATTTCTTCATCAGTGTGAGGCTGAGGAACGCCGAGCAAGAAGCAGAAATTGGAGATAGATGGGTCACCAGGTGCCGCCGCTCAGAACAGACGCCGCGCCGCCGCCGCCACCGCCGCCAGCTACATTTCACATCGTCTTCCAAAGTCTTTCTTCTACACGACATGATCATCCCCCGCCCAGTGCCCATCTACAGATCCTCATAAATGACCCGACCCAATTCCACGGGCCACAAACAAGCGGGCCTAGTAGGGTGCCCACGTGTCCCGGATTGCCCGGGACTGTCCCGCAATTGACATGTCTGTCCCGGGTCCCGGGGCACCTTCATTCCGGGACAAAACAATGTCCCAGAATGAAATAGAGGACACAGCCACCCCCTACTAACTAATAACTACGTTTCCGGAAATGGTGTCAGGTCAGGATGATGGTTTGGTGTCAGGAGGTCAGGATGATGGTTTGGTGTCAGGAGGTCAGGATGATGGTTTGGTGTCAGGAGGTTGGGATGATGGTTTGGTGTCAGAAGGTCGGGATGATGGTTTGGTGTCAGGAGGTCGGGATGATGGTTTGGTGTCAGGAGGTTGGGATGATGGTTTGGTGTCAGAAGGTCGGGATGATGGTTTGGTGTCAGGAGGTCGGGATGATGGTTTGGTGTCAGGAGGTTGGGGTGTCAGGTCGGGATGATGGTTTGGTGTCAGGAGGTTGGGGTGTCAGGAGGTTGGGATGATGGTTTGGTGTCAGGAGGTCGGGATTTTTGGTTTGGTGTCAGGAGGTCGGGATGATGGTTTGGTGTCAGGAGGTTGGGGTGTCAGGAGGTCAGGATGATGGTTTGGTGTCAGGAGGTCGGGATGATGGTTTGGTGTCAGGAGGTCGGGATGATGGTTTGGTGTCAGGAGGTCGGGATGATGGTTTGGTGTCAGGAGGTCAGGATGATGGTTTGGTGTCAGGAGGTCGGGATGATGGTTTGGTGTCAGGAGGTCGGGATGATGGTTTGGTGTCAGGAGGTCGGGATGATGGTTTGGTGTCAGGAGGTCGGGATGATGGTTTGGTGTCAGGAGGTCGGGATGATGGTTTGGTGTCAGGAGGTCGGGATATTGGTTTGGTGTCAGGGGGTCGGGATGATGGTTTGGTGTCAGGAGGTTGGGGTGTCAGGGGGTCGGGATGATGGTTTGGTGTCAGGAGGTCGGGATGATGGTTTGGTGTCAGGAGGTCAGGATGATGGTTTGGTGTCAGGAGGTCGGGATGATGGTTTGGTGTCAGGAGGTCGGGATGATGGTTTGGTGTCAGGAGGTCGGGATATTGGTTTGGTGTCAGGAGGTTGGGGTGTCAGGAGGTCGGGATGATGGTTTGGTGTCAGGAGGTCGGGATGATGGTTTGGTGTCAGGAGGTCGGCGGTAGATCGGCGGGCCCTTCATTAATGGGGGGGGGGCCATTGTGTCGATCAGTGATGATTATACTGGAGGACGGCAGGACGTTGTGGTAGATCGGCGGGCCCTTCATTAATGAGGGGGGCCATCGTGTCGATCAGTGATGATTATACTGGAGGACGGCAGGACGTTGTGGTAGATGGGGGCCCTTTATTAATGAGGGGGGGGCCATCGTGTCGATCAGCGATGATCATACTGGAGGACAGGAGGAAGTCGGGGTAGATCGGCGGGCCCTTCATTAATGAGGGGGGCCATTGTGTCGATCAGTGATGATCATACTGGAGGACAGCAGGAAGTCGGGGTAGATCGGCGGGCCCTTCATTAATGAGGGGGGGCCATCGTGTCGATCAGTGATGATCATACTGGAGGACAGCAGGAAGTCGGGGTAGATCGGCGGGCCCTTCATTAATGAGGGGGGGGCATCGTGTCGATCAGTGATGATCATACTGGAGGACAGCAGGAAGTCGGGGTAGATCGGTGGGCCCTTCATTAATGGGGGGGGCCATCGCGTCGATCAGTGGAGATTATACTGGAGGGCGGGAGGACGTTGTGGTAGATCAGGGCCCTTCATTAATGGGGGGGGCATTGCATCGATCAGTGGTGATTATACTGGAGGACGGCAGGAAGTCGGGGTAGATCGGCGGGCCCTTCATTAATGAGGGGGGGGGCCATCGCGTCGATTAGTGGTGATTATACTGGAGGGCGGGAGGACGTTGTGGTAGATCGGGGCCCTTCATTAATGAGGGGGGGGCCATCGCGTCGATCAGTGGTGATTATACTGGAGGAGAGTGTTAACTCGGCGGGAATTATAACAAGTTCTGAGCTGTCAATCAAATCCTCCCACTGAACGGATCGGCGGCGGGTTTTTGGCGCACAGCTGCAGCAGCCCGCGGCTTTGTGACAGCCCCTCCCCCTCCCCCCCTGAGGATATTTAATCTAAACAACCCTCATAAACCTCAAACACGGAAAGCCCTCCGCCGGTGTCGCCGGGGCACGTTTACCTCAGCTGACACCTGATGCCGCTCTCTGAAGGCGTTCCACGCCGATCGGCCTGTTCATTAGAGGGATTAACGCGGCCTCCCAGGTGGACTGCGGCGCTGCCTCGCCAAATCACTGTGTCCCTCTAATCCCGAGCAACTGTGATCCGGACCAGCGAGTCGCAGCCGGCGGCTCCCGGCCATCGCGTGACAACGCTAAACCTCTGAAAGGAACCCGTGCGGCTTACCGGCGGCAAATCCCCATTTCTTCTGATTCCAGGGAGACGGAGTATGAAATGGCGACAGACACCTTGTGTGTCTAATTCCCCCGCCGCTTGTTTAGGAGAGACGCCCCCCCTCGTAATCCACAGGGGAGAGGAGCGTGGGAACATCTGCCAGGGGATTGTCCCTACGTCTTGTTCTAGGCCCTGCAGAGGGGAGGTGTGCCTGGGGGGGCGCCATTTAGTCCCTACGTCTTGTTCTAGGCCCTGCGGAGGGGAGGTGTGCCTGGGGGGGCGCCATTTAGTCCCTACATCTTGTTCTAGGCCCTGCGGAGGGGAGGTGTGCCTGGGGGGGCGCCATTTAGTCCCTACATCTTGTTCTAGGCCCTGCGGAGGGGAGGTGTGCCTGGGGGGGCGCCATTTAGTCCCTACGTCTTGTTCTAGGCCCTGCGGAGGGGAGGTGTGCCTGGGGGGGCACCATTTAGTCCCTACGTCTTGTTCTAGGCCCTGCGGAGGGGAGGTGTGCCCGGGGGGGGGGGGCGCCATTTAGTCCCTATGTCTTGTTCTAGGCCCTGCGGAGGGGAGGTGTGCCCGGGGGGGGGTGCCATTTAGTCCCTATGTCTTGTTCTAGGCCCTGCGGAGGGGAGGTGTGCCCGGGGGGGGTGCCATTTAGTCCCTATGTCTTGTTCTAGGCCCTGCGGAGGGGAGGTGTGCCTGGGGGTGGGGGCGCCATTTAGTCCCTACGTCTTGTTCTAGGCCCTGCGGAGGGGAGGTGTGCCTGGGGGGGGGCGCCATTTTGTCCTGTCTATTTGTTCTAGGAGCCGTACACCTGTGCAAGACTAAAGGGGAGGAGTCATACACCTGTGCAAGACTGAAGGGGAGGGGCCGGTACACCTGTGCAAGATTGAAGGGGAGGAGTCGGTACACCTGTGCAAGACAGAAGGGGAGGAGCCGTACACCTGTGCAAGACTGAAGGGGAGGAGTCGGTACACCTGTGCAAGACAGAAGGGGAGGAGCCGTACACCTGTGCAAGACTGAAGGGGAGGAGCCGGTACACCTGTGCAAGACTGAGGGGGAGGAGCCGGTACACCTGTGCAAGACTGAAGGGGAGGAGCCGGTACACCTGTGCAAGACTGAGGGGGAGGAGCCATACACCTGTGCAAGACGGAGGGGGAGGAGCCGGTACACCTGTGCAATACTGAGGGGGAGGAGCTGGTACGCCTGTGCAAGACTGAAGGGGAGGAGCCGGTACACCTGTGCAAGACTGAGGGGGAGGAGCCAGTACACCTGTGCAAGACTGAGGGGGAGGAGCCATACACCTGTGCAAGACTGAGGGGGAGGAGCCAGTACACCTGTGCAATACTGAAGGGGAGGAGCCATACACCTGTGCAAGACTGAGGGGGAGGAGCCGGTACACCTGTGCAAGACTGAAGGGGAGGAGCCATACACCTGTGCAAGACTGAGGGGGAGGAGCCGGTACACCTGTGCAAGACTGAAGGGGAGGAGCCGGTACACCTGTGCAAGACTGAGGGGGAGGAGCCATACACCTGTGCAAGACTGAGGGGGAGGAGCCGGTACACCTGTGCAAGACTGAGGGGGAGGAGCCATACACCTGTGCAAGACTGAGGGGGAGGAGCCGGTACACCTGTGCAAGACTGAGGGGGAGGAGCCGGTACACCTGTGCAAGACTGAGGGGGAGGAGCCATACACCTGTGCAAGACTGAGGGGGAGGAGCCGGTACACCTGTGCAAGACTGAAGGGGAGGAGCCGGTACACCTGTGCAAGACTGAGGGGGAGGAGCCATACACCTGTGCAAGACTGAGGGGGAGGAGCCGGTACACCTGTGCAAGACTGAGGGGGAGGAGCCATACACCTGTGCAAGACTGAGGGGGAGGAGCCGGTACACCTGTGCAAGACTGAGGGGGAGGAGCCGGTACACCTGTGCAAGACTGAGGGGGAGGAGCCATACACCTGTGCAAGACTGAGGGGGAGGAGCCGGTACACCTGTGCAAGACTGAGGGGGAGGAGCCATACACCTGTGCAAGACTGAGGGGGAGGAGCCGGTACACCTGTGCAAGACTGAGGGGGAGGAGCCGGTACACCTGTGCAAGACTGAGGGGGAGGAGCCATACACCTGTGCAAGACTGAGGGGGAGGAGCCGGTACACCTGTGCAAGACTGAGGGGACTGGGGAGAACGTATTGAATATTATACAGGATTTATTCAGTGCCTACAGTGTGTGCAGCGCTTTACAAAACAACCTGATTGTCTATTGATTATTCCTGTCATGTGTATGTCAGATGAGGACTCGCAGCTGGGGGGCGCTCTGCATTGCTGGGGGTGCTCTGCTCTGCTGGGGGGCGCTCTGCATTGCTGGGGGTGCTCTGCTGGGGGTGCTCTGCTCTGCTGGGGGGCGCTCTGCATTGCTGGGGGTGCTCTGCTGGGGGGTGCTCTGCTCTGCTGGGGGGCGATCTGCGTTGCTGGGGAGCGCTCTGTGCGGCTGGGGGGCTCTCTGCTCTGCTGGGGGCGCGCTCTGCGCTGCTGGGGGGCGCTCTGCTCTGCTGGGGGGCTCTCTGCGCTGCTGGGGGGCGCTCTGCTCTGCTGGGGGGCTCTCTGCGCTGCTGGGGGGCTCTCTGCTCTGCTGGGGGGCTCTCTGCTCTGCTGGGGGGCGCTCTGCTCTGCTGGGGGGCGCTCTGCTCTGCTGGGGGGTGCTCTGCGTTGCTGGGGGGCTCTCTGCTCTGCTGGGGGGCTCTCTGCTCTGCTGGGGGCTCTCTGCTCTGCTGGGGGCTCTCTGCTCTGCTGGGGGGGCGCTCTGCTCTGCTGGGGGCGCTCTGCTCTGCTGGGGGGCGCTGTGCTCTGCTGGGGGGCTCTCTGCTCTGCGTCTCAGATAATTCCCCATCAGGTGCTTCTCTCTTTATGACGGGAAGCGGCTGGGACATGACAGGTGATTATTGGTCGGGAGGCCGCGGAGCGCGCCGTGCGCATTTCTCAGGACGGACGGAATTGATGGCGATATGTAAAATCCTGCGTCTGATGATCGGCGGGAGGAGCGGGGAGAACAGTCCCCCCCCCCCCCCCGACCGGCGCCAGGCAGTGATAAGGAGCGCAACGTTCATTCACTTCCCACCTTCACATCGTTACATTCGCCCCCCTCTGATCGGATGCATTGATGGCGGAGCGCCGATCGAACGTTCAGGACACGCCCCGTGACGGGCGCCATGATGGACTCCGCCCTTCATCTACAGCAAATATAAACAGTCATCAGTCCATCCGATTCCTGATTCCCATCCGCCATGATGTCATCATTTATATACACAGAGGCAGGAAAAAGTATTCATACCCCTCTATACACAGAGGCAGGAAAAAAGTATTCATACCCCTCTACAGGGAGCGCAGAATTATTAGGCAAGTTGTATTTTTGAGGATTAATTTTATTATTGAACAACAACCATGTTCTCAATGAACCCAAAAAACTCATTAATATCAAAGCTGAATATTTTTGGAAGTAGTTTTTAGTTTGTTTTTAGTTTTAGCTATTTTAGGGGGATATCTGTGTGTGCAGGTGACTATTACTGTGCAGAATTATTAGGCAACTTAACAAAAAACAAATATATACCCATTTCAATTATTTATTTTTACCAGTGAAACCAATATAACATCTCAACATTCACAAATATACATTTCTGACATTCAAAAACAAATCAGTGACCAATATGGCCGCCACCTTTCTTTGCAAGGACCCTCATGCAGCCTGCCATCCATGGATTCTGTCAGAGTTTTGATCTGTTCACCATCAGCCACAGCCTCCCAGACACTGTTCAGAGAGGTGTACTGTTTTCCCTCCTTGTAAATCTCACATTTGATGATGGACCACAGGTTCTCAATGGGGTTCAGATCAGGTGAACAAGGAGGCCATGTCATTAGTTTTTGCTTCTTTTATACCCTTTCTTGCCAGCCACGCTGTGGAGTACTTGGACGCGTGTGATGGAGCATTGTCCTGCATGAAAATCATGTTTTTCTTGAAGGATGCAGACTTCTTCCTGTACCACTGCTTGAAGAAGGGGTCTTCCAGAAACTGGCAGTAGGACTGGGAGTTGAGCTTCACTCCATCCTCAACCCCAAAAGGCCCCACAAGCTCATCTTTGATGATACCAGCCCAAACCAGTACTCCACCTCGACCTTGCTGGCGTCTGAGTCGGACTGGAGCTCTCTGCCCTTTACCAATCCAGCCACGGGCCCATCCATCTGGCCCATCAAGACTCACTCTCATTTTATCAGTCCATAAAACCTTAGAGATATTTCTTGGCCCAGTCTTGACGTTTCAGCTTGTGTGTCTTGTTCAGTGGTGGTCGTCTTTCAGCCTTTCTTACCTTGGCCATGTCTCTGAGTATTGCACACCTTGTGCTTTTGGGCACTCCAGTGATGTTGCAGCTCTGAAATATGGCCAAACTGGTGGCAAGTGGCATCTTGGCAGCTGCACGCTTGACTTTTCTCAGTTCATGGGCAGTTATTTTGCGCCTTGGTTTTTCCACACGCTTCTTGCGACCCTGTTGACTATTTTGAATGAAACGCTTGATTGTTCGATGATAACGCTTCAGAAGCTTTGCAATTTTAAGAGTGCTGCATCCCTCTGCAAGATATCTCACTATTTCTGAATTTTCTGAGCCTGTCAAGTCCTTCTTTTCACCCATTTTGCCAAAGGAAAGGAAGTTGCCCAATAATTCTGCACAGTAATAGTCACCTGCACACACAGATATCCCCCTAAAATAGCTAAAACTAAAAACCAACTAAAAACTACTTCCAAAAATATTCAGCTTTGATATTAATGAGTTTTTTGGGTTCATTGAGAACATGGTTGTTGTTCAATAATAAAATTAATCCTCAAAAATACAACTTGCCTAATAATTCTGCACTCCCTGTATACACAGAGGCAGGAAAAAGTATTCATACCCCTCCATAGACAGAGCCTGGAACAAGTATTCATACCCCTCTATAGACAGAGCCTGGAAAAAGTATTCATACCCCTCTATAAGAAGAGACAGGAAAAAGTATTCACACCCCTCTATAGACAGAGCCTGGGAAAAGTATTCATACCCCTCTATACACAGAGCCTGGAAAAAGTATTCATACCCCTCTATACACAGAGCCTGGAAAAAGTATTCATACCCCTCTATATACAGGGCCTGGAAAAAGTATTCATACCCCTCTATACACAGAGCCTGGAAAAAGTATTCATACCCCTCTATATACAGTGCCTGGGAAAAATATTCATACCCCTTGAAATTTGCCACATTTTGTTACAACCAGAAAACATAAATGTATTTTATTGGGATTTTATGTGAGAGACACAAAGTGTCGCATAATTGTGAAGTGGAAGGAAAATGATACAAATAAATAAGTGAAAAGTGTGGGGGGGGAGGCTTCTGTATTCAGCCCCCTTTACTCTGATACCCCTAAACTCTAGAGGAACCAATCGCCTTCAGAAGTCACCTAATCAGTAAATAGAATCCCCCTGTGTGTCCTGTAATCTCAGTATAAATACAGCTGTTCTGTGAAGCCCTCAGAGGTTTGTTAGAGAACCTTAGTGAACAAACAGCATCATGAAGGCCGAGGAACACACCAGACAGGTCAGGGATTGCCAGTTCAGGCAGCAGGTGCTGTCCAGCTCTACCCGTCCGGTGAGCAGAGATCTGCCGGAACAGAGAGAGCTTCAGCCTGGGATGGGGGTCAAGAGGAGGCAGGAAAGAAGACAGTGGGGGGGGGGATTGTCAGTCGGCCCCTGAGTGTATCTACCTGTAGAGGGAGGATACTATGACCCAGAAGGCCTCCACCTGTAACTCATGCCCCCCCCCCCCCTGCACAGCCCCCGTTCTCTGCGGCTCCTTTCCGGGATCTGATAATAATAGAGAAATCTTTCATCATCGGAATCGTTCGCCGAGTTCCCGGCTCTGCAGAACAATCTGTGACTTGTATCTGTGCCGCAGCATCACTTCCGCTCCGCACCGGTTTCCATGGCAACATCCCTCTAAGGGTTCATTTGTAACAGTTACTCTAAAGAAGCAGCGAGCCCACCGCACAGAAATCTGCGACTGTTTATAGGGGGGGCAGGGGGGTTACCAACAGCAATATCAATAATAATAATCAATCAGTTCTGATCAATTGGTCCTACAGATAGAACACGGAAGAATACAGAGTACTCACCCCGTTATTCCTGGGAACCCCAATACAGAGATCTCACCACTGCTGTCCCAGGAACCCCAATACAGAGAACTCACCACTGCTGTCCCAGGAACCCCAATACAGAGATCTCACCACTGCTGTCCCAGGAACCCCAATACAGAGAACTCACCCCGTTATTCCTGGGAACCCCAATACAGAGATCTCACCACTTCTGTCCCAGGAACCCCAATACAGAGATCTCACCACTGCTGGAACCCAATACAGAGATCTCACCACTGCTGTCCCAGGAACCCCAATACAGAGAACTCACCCCGTTATTCCCGGGAACCCCAATACAGAAATCTCACCACTGCTGTCCTAGGAACCCCAATACAGAGATCTCACCCCGTTATTCCTGGGAACCCCAATACAGAGATCTCATCACTGCTGTCCCAGGAACCCCAATACAGAGATCTCACCACTGCTGTCCCAGGAACCCCAATACAGAGATCTCACCACTGCTGGAACCCAATACAGAGAACTCACCCCGTTATTCCTGGGAACCCCAATACAGAGATCTCATCACTGCTATCCCAGGAACCCCAATACAGAGAACTCACCCCGTTATTCCTGGGAACCCCAATACAGAGATCTCACCACTGCTGTCCCAGGAACCCCAATACAGAGATCTCACCACTGCTGGAACCCAATACAGAGAACTCACCCCGTTATTCCTGGGAACCCCAATACAGAGATCTCATCACTGCTATCCCAGGAACCCCAATACAGAGAACTCACCCCGTTATTCCTGGGAACCCCAATACAGAGATCTCATCACTGCTATCCCAGGAACCCCAATACAGAGATCTCACCACTGCTGGAACCCAATACAGAGAACTCAACCCGTTATTCCTGGGAACCCCAATACAGAAATCTCACCACTGCTGTCCTAGGAACCCCAATACAGAGATCTCACCCCGTTATTCCTGGGAACCCCAATACAGAGATCTCATCACTGCTATCCCAGGAACCCCAATACAGAGATCTCACCACTGCTGGAACCCAATACAGAGAACTCACCCCTTTATTCCTGGGAACCCCAATACAGAGATCTCACCACTGCTGTCCCAGGAACCCCAATACAGAGATCTCACCATTGCTGGAACCCAATACAGAGAACTCACCCCGTTATTCCTGGGAACCCCAATACAGAGATCTCACCACTGCTGTCCCAGGAACCCCAATACAGAGATCTCACCACTGCTGGAACCCAATACAGAGAACTCACCCCGTTATTCCTGGGAACCCCAATACAGAGATCTCACCACTGCTGTCCCAGGAACCCCAATACAGAGATCTCACCATTGCTGGAACCCAATACAGAGAACTCACCCCGTTATTCCTGGGAACCCCAATACAGAGATCTCACCACTGCTGTCCCAGGAACCCCAATACAGAGATCTCACCACTGCTGGAACCCAATACAGAGAACTCACCCCGTTATTCCTGGGAACCCCAATACAGAGATCTCACCACTGCTGTCCCAGGAACCCCAATACAGAGATCTCACCACTGCTGGAACCCAATACAGAGAACTCACCCCGTTATTCCTGGGAACCCCAATACAGAGATCTCACCACTGCTGTCCCAGGAACCCCAATACAGAGATCTCACCACTGCTGGAACCCAATACAGAGAACTCACCCCGTTATTCCTGGGAACCCCAATACAGAGATCTCATCACTGCTATCCCAGGAACCCCAATACAGAGATCTCATCACTGCTGTCCCAGGAACACCAATACAGAGATCTCACCACGTTATTCCCGGGAACCCCAATACAGAAATCTCACCACTGCTGTCCTAGGAACCCCAATACAGAGATCTCACCCCGTTATTCCTGGGAACCCCAATACAGAGATCTCACCACTGCTGTCCCAGGAACCCCAATACAGAGATCTCACCCCGTTATTCCCGGGAACCCCAATACAGAGATCTCACCACTGCTCTCCCAGGAACCCCAATACATAGATCTCATCACTGCTATCCCAGGAACCCCAATACAGAGAACTCACCCCATTATTCCTGGGAACCCCAATACAGAGAACTCACCCCGTTATTCCTGAGAACCCTAATACAGAAAACTCACCCCGTTATTCCCGGGAACCCCAATACAGAGATCTCACCACTGCTGTCCCAGGAACCCCAATACAGAGATCTCATCACTGCTATCCCAGGAACCCCAATACAGAGATCTCATCACTGCTATCCCAGGAACCCCAATACAGAGAACTCACCCCGTTATTCCTGGGAACCCCAATACAGAGATCTCACCACTGCTGTCCCAGGAACCCCAATACAGAGATCTCACCACTGCTGGAACCCAATACAGAGAACTCACCCCGTTATTCCTGGGAACCCCAATACAGAGATCTCACCACTGCTGTCCCAGGAACCCCAATACAGAGAACTCACCCCGTTATTCCTGGGAACCCCAATACAGAGATCTCATCACTGCTATCCCAGGAACCCCAATACAGAGATCTCATCACTGCTGTCCCAGGAACACCAATACAGAGATCTCACCACGTTATTCCCGGGAACCCCAATACAGAAATCTCACCACTGCTGTCCTAGGAACCCCAATACAGAGATCTCACCCCGTTATTCCTGGGAACCCCAATACAGAGATCTCACCACTGCTGTCCCAGGAACCCCAATACAGAGATCTCATCACTGCTATCCCAGGAACCCCAATACAGAGAACTCACCCCATTATTCCTGGGAACCCCAATACAGAGAACTCACCCCATTATTCCTGAGAACCCTAATACAGAAAACTCACCCCGTTATTTCCGGGAACCCCAATACAGAGATCTCACCACTGCTGTCCCAGGAACCCCAATACAGAGATCTCACCACTGCTATCCCAGGAACCCCAATACAGAGATCTCATCACTGCTATCCCAGGAACCCCAATACAGAGAACTCACCCCGTTATTCCTGGGAACCCCAATACAGAAATCTCACCCCATTATTCCTGACATACACCATGTTCGACGGCACTCTGTTCCATTGAAGCTCCGTCTCATAACTTGCCTCTGAGCATGCGCGGCTTTAAAAACGTCGTTTTCAACATCGTTTTGCCCACACACCATCACTTTTTATGACGCAAACATTTTTTTTTGGTCGTTTTTTTGAAGACATAAAACTACGTTTTGCCCACACACGGTGATTTTAAATGACATTTTTGAAAACGTCGTTTTTTTTTCATCACAAAAAATGATCGTGTGTACGCGGCATCAGAGTATGCTGGTTCCATTCACCGATCCCTATCATACCAAAGGTGATTGTGGAAACCATTTGGTGTATAGAAGCCAAATTTTCCCATCCTTTCTTTTTCCACCATGGTCATACTATTGGGGCAGCACAGTGGTGCAGTGAGTAGCACTTTCGCCGAGCAGCAAAAGGGTCGCTGGTTCGAATCCCGACCACGACACCATCTGCCTGGAGTTTGCATGTTCTCCCTGTGTCTGCGTGGGTTTCCTCCGGGTACTCCGGTTTCCTCCCACACTCCAAAGACATGCTGGTAGGTAAATTGGATCGTCCAAAAAATTGACCCAGTATATATGTATGTATGACTGTGTGTCCATAGCGTGTCAAGATCCTACGAGGTAAAAATGACCGCACCAGCCAAGCAGACACTGGCTGGAAAAAGCGCCCAGAGGCGATTCAGTTCGCATGCGTTGCGCTATACAAGTCATTCATTGGAGGACGTCAATAATATAAAACCAGCATGTAAAGAAGTGGGAGAGTTCCAGGACCTTGTATCCTGTCAGTGGTGCTAATCCTTCCCCACACTTGGCTCCTCATACCTATCAGAGACTGTGATACATTGTAACAGTTGGAAGATTAGTTCTCTGGCTCTATGTAGGAAGTCTTCCAATGTCACGTATGGATCATGATGGGAAAGTGATTTGTACGTCGCTCCGCTCTCCCGGCAGCGCCGTGTCACATCCACTTTCAGCCCCTCCATTCCTCAGGGAGCCCCTCCATTCCTCGGGAGCTCCTTCCAGTCACTTCTCATGTTCCTGAACACAATAAAGGAAAGTCGGCCAATTCCTGGACCCCCCCGGATTCTAATATCCTGACAAAGTGTCTATTTA
This sequence comes from Rana kukunoris, assembly GCA_029574335.1. Classification (NCBI taxonomy): domain Eukaryota; kingdom Metazoa; phylum Chordata; class Amphibia; order Anura; family Ranidae; genus Rana; species Rana kukunoris. Next base: position 199,264 of record JAJQKJ010001976.1, read on the forward strand.
CTGCCTTATACCTGGATGACAGGAGGGTCCGGGGGGCCGCCAATTGGTTTATGGTTAGTGCCGAGTCTCATTTCACCGATCCCATCTCTCCCGGCATCACCCCGGCACCACGCCATGGGACTCGGAGTTCTTCCCTCACTAATATTCAATATACATTTCATTTTCCAGCAATAAAGACTTGTGACAATCATCCGGCTTCCTGTAAACTGGATTTTATTGCAGAAAAACTCAGAGCCAACAGCAGAAGAATTATGGATCCTTATCTCACCAGAGCAGGAAACTAATTTCATAAACAAAAAGCAAAAGCAGGAGGCCAAACCCATCGGCGAGATCTCATCTCAGGTCTGGACAATCTTTGTGTTAGCGGCTCGACAGAACAGGCCCTTCGGGGTTGAGGTGTGCGAGATAAAGGGGGGGAGGTGTGCGAAATGGACCTCAAAGAGGAACCCACACATCCAACATCTCGCTGCACTGTACAGTCAGCTGACATGCAAGAACCAAAAGAACCTCCGAAAACCATCCTAACATCACAGCTCATTAATATATGATACATAATAGGAAAATCTGGACCTTCCCTGAGTTCTTCTGTGTGCCCGGCTTTCTCATCCACTACATGCCCCCCCAACTCCATACCCTCCCCATTGTGTGCCCCAACTCCATACCCTCCCCATTGTGCTCCCCAACTCCATACCCTCCCCATTGTGCTCCCCAACTCCATACGCTCCCCATTGTGCACCCCAACTCCATACGCTCCCCATTGTGCACCCCAACTCCATACGCTCCCCATTGTGCACCCCAATGCTTCCACTGCCCTATCGTGCACTCGGGGAGGAGAGGAAAGAAGGAGACCAGAGCCACCCCCAACCGCACCCAGCAATGCACTGCCAGGGCATGCTTCTTACTCTCCTCAACTCCGCCCACTCCAACCTGGAACCGCCCAGCCAACCCGCCCACACAGCCTAATGCCCTGTACACACAGTCAGATTTTTGTTGTGAGCTTTTCATCGACCATGAAATTCCGACCATGTGTGGGCTCCATCGGACTTTCCGTCAGCAAAAGATTGAAAGCAGGTTTTCTATTTTTTTCATATTGGAAAAAATTCCAATATATAATCAATATATGGTATATAAGGTATTTCTGAGATCTATATGTCTACAGATATTTTATTTCAGGGATAATAAAGCTTCCATGGAACACAAGTATGAAGTTCTGTACATTCTGAACTCGCATTCCCACCGCGGTAGAGCGCCAGCGAGGCGCCCGGACCCGGGAACTCTCCTCATCTCTCTGGATTTGGGTTTATTAACATCATTTTGGCATTTAATCAGAAATCTGCCACGTCTCTCACACACACACAACTCATATCTCTATTCCGGGGTCGTGTACGGCCATTACTCAATCTAAACATCGGGACGTGCGGCGCGGCGCCAAACTGCTAATTAACCCTTTGCAGCCCTCCGCAGATTCCCATTATCGGACTTTGTATCCAGTGACAAAATTAATAAAGTCACTAATTAGGGGACACGCCGGTCCTTCCAGCCTGACACCTAATCTTTACCGTGACGGAGACAGCGCCGCACGGGACGTCGGGGCTTTCCAGGTCCTAAGGCAGAACTCTCACTGAAACTCATAGAAGGATCAGAACCTTTGTCGGGATTTTTGTGGGACAAAAAGGATCACAACATACAGGAACAGGGTCACCATAAGGGGGGTACAGCAATTACACCTGTAAGGTGCCCGATGCTCCCCAGGGGCCCGGCTGGCCCCCTCTTGTTTTTTGTGTCAAGGACTATACTGCACCTATACTGCATGCAGGTTAACTGGGACTTTCATTAAGTACAAAGACGCTCCTAAAGGGCCCCAACGATAACCGGCAGAAGAACACCTCAGAGGACTGCCCCTCCCATAATAATTATTCTGCAAGCCCCCTTTGTTCCCCTTCCCCCTCCACTACTATCCTCCTTTTCTATTGGACAGTGTGTGCCCAGTCGGTCTGGGACTGGCATTGCCACCATAAATGCGCTCTGGAAGTTTTGGTTTGGTGGCGGTATTCTGTCATCTAGCGCCACTATTGGGTATGAAGTATGACTTCCGGTGATGTTGTATGTTTGGACGGTCAGCCTGGGGTGTCAGAGGGGCTGAGGACCCCCCTATCCAGCGCCTCCTATGGTTGAAGGGCTGCCAGCCTGGGGTGTCAGAGGGGCTGAGAACCCCCCTATCCAGCGCCTCCTATGGGGGAAGGGCTGCCAGCCTGGGGTGTCAGAGGGGCTGAGGGCCCCCCTATCCAGCGTCTCCTATGGGGGAAGGGCTGCCAGCCTGGGGTGTCAGAGGGGCTGAGAACCCCCCTATCCAGCGCCTCCTATGGGGGAAGGGCTGCCAGCCTGGGGTGTTAGAGGGGCTGAGAACCCCCCTATCCAGCGCCTCCTATGGGCGAAGGGCTGCCAGCCTGGGGTGTCAGAGGGGCTGAGGGCCCCCCTATCCAGCGTCTCCTATGGGGGAAGGGCTGCCAGCCTGGGGTGTCAGAGGGGCTGAGAACCCCCCTATCCAGCGCCTCCTATGGGGGAAGGGCTGCCAGCCTGGGGTGTCAGAGGGGCTGAGAACCCCCCTATCCAGCGCCTCCTATGGGGGAAGGGCTGCCAGCCTGGGGTGTCAGAGGGGCTGAGGACCCCCCTATCCAGCGCCTCCTATGGGGGAAGGGCTGCCAGCCTGGGGTGTCAGAGAGGCTGAGGACCCCCCTATCCAGCGCCTCCTATGGGGGAAGGGCTGCCAGCCTGGGGTGTCAGAGGGGCTGAGGACCCCCCTATCCAGCGCCTCCTATGGGGGAAGGGCTGCCAGCCTGGGGTGTCAGAGAGGCTGAGGACCCCCCTATCCAGCGCCTCCTATGGGGGAAGGGCTGCCAGTCTGGGGTGTCAGAGGGGCTGAGGACCCCCCTATCCAGCGCCTCCTATGGGGGAAGGGCTGCCAGCCTGGGGTGTCAGAGGGGCTGAGGACCCCCCTATCCAGCGCCTCCTATGGGGGAAGGGCTGCAAGGGTTTTACCAGTCCGCGGGATATTTTTGTGTTTATTGATTCCTCGACCAGCGATGATGTCACCAGATCACCGCCATTAGTCTCTCTCTCGGTAGATGAAAATTGGTTATTTCCGGCACCTGTGGAGACGGACGTCCATCAGCAGCAATAGGCGATATTTCCCCATTATTCATTCCGCCGGTTATCAGGACGCCATTAAAGACTTTTTTTTTTCTTGCAATTTCGGCTTTCAGGCCGGCAGAAGAAAAGGCCGGGATACATTTCATCAGCCGGCACAGTTCTGCCTGTCAGGATCCGTGAGGTGGAAACCTTTCGGAAACACTCGGAGGAAGATTGATAGAAAGGCGAATGGCGGAGGAGATTATTCGGCCGGCGTGGATTCTTTCTTGTATTATTGTGCCGTTAATTCACCTTTTCAAAGCCGGCAGAGGAGCCGGAAACGGTCTCAGGAAAGACCCGACCCGCTGAGATTTTTAAAGAGTCATTTTGTCTCGGAATGAATAGATTTTCAAATGAGACTTTCACGTCTTCTCCCCTATTAAATCCATTTCAGTGCGGGGAGCGTCTGGTATGAGGGTCTGGTATGAGGGTCTGGTGTGAGGGTTGTATGTGACGGTCTGGCCTGAGGGTCTGGTATGAGGGTCTGGTGTGAGGGTCTGGTGTGAGGGTCCGGTGTGAGGTTCAGGTATGAGGGTCTGGTATGAGGGTCTGGTGTTAGGGTCCGGTGTGAGGGTCTGGTGTGAGGGTATTGTATGAGGGTCTGGTGTGAGGTTCTGGTGTGAGGGTCTGGTGTGAGGGTCTGGTGTGAGGGTCCGGTGTGAGGGTCTGATGTGAGGTTCAGGTATGAGGGTCTGGTATGAGGGTCTGGTGTTAGGGTCCGGTGTGAGGGTCTGGTGTGAGGGTATTGTATGAGGTTCTGGTGTGAGGTTCTGGTGTGAGGGTCTGGTGTGAGGGTCTGGTGTGAGGGTCTGGTGTGAGGTTCTGGTATGAGGGTCTGGTGTGAGGTTCTGGTGTGAGGTTCTGGTGTGAGGGTCTGGTTTGAGATTCTAGTATGAGGGTCTGGTATGAGGTTCTGGTGTGAGAGTCTGGTGTGAGGTTCTGGTATGAGGGTCTGGTGTGAGGTTCTGGTGTGAGGGTCTGGTGTGAAGTTCTGGTGTCAGGGTCTGGTTTGAGATTCTGGTATGAGGGTCTGGTGTGAGGTTCTGGTGTGAGGTTCTGGTGTGAGGGTCTGGTGTGAGATTCTGGTGTGAGGTTCTGCTCTGTGTGCACCAATTGAAACCCCAGATATTAGTTTGTAAAAGTATAAATGATATCATCGCTTTGCTGTGCATAGAGCAGTGATGTGGGAGGGGTCCATCAGGCTCCACCCACAGCAGAAAACTACAGGAGGGGGCGAAGACAAGACCAGTCACCTTGCACAAGGAGAGAAGTGGGCGGTCTTTATTACAGGAAGTCTCACACTGGATTACTGCAGATCTGGGAGAAGATTCTGGAAAGGAGTCACATGACCGATGGATTTATTATCCCGGAGATTTAATATTTGATATTTTGGCTACAATGTTATTATGTTCACAGCAATATTTTTATGCCAAAATCCTCCCATCCCATAATATCCCATCTCTGCCCCGGACTCAGCGCCCCGCCTCCTCCATAGTGACCTCTGACCCCAGCGATCACAGAAGATCTCTTCCTATGATTCCAGCACAGAATCCGTTCAGACACCTGACTGGCGGGATGACGAGGTCCTGGCACCGCCGCCGCTCCAGCTGGGCCCCACCTGGCACACAACAGCTGACATCGTGACCCGGCGGGATGTGTTGGCACCGACATCTACAATGACTCAACATCCTGAGCCGTGACACCGGCCCCCGGCTCTCCTCCAGGAGGTGACACATAGAATGTCCTCACCTTGTCACCGATACCAGCCGGCAATTCCACTTCCTCTGTCCTAAATATAATCTGCAACCCGACGGATCTTCCAGGTATTTATATCCCGGCAACAAAACAACGCCGAATGCCGATTTCCATCCCACGTGCCAATCGCAGTGCAACCCGAAATCTGCATCATCATTAGTGTTGCTCACGAATATTCACATTTTTTCAAATTTATTTTTAAAACAGATCACATCCTAGTGATCTCCATCGACGTCTAAAAGCATTGCTGGTATGATTAGAGACCCTGGGCCGAGTACCTGGGGCGATTCTTTTATGTTGCCGAATATTCGCAATACTTTCTCTGCCCTTCTGTGTTTTGTGTATGAAACAAAAAAAAAAAAACTTTAGTTTAGTCATATAAGTTTGTGTAAGTAGAGTTAGTGTAGAGTTCGTGTTTAGTGCCTATTAGTTTATAATCCAGGAAATGATCTCCGTTTTCGCGTGTTGACAAGAATTTCGCAATCAATTATCACGAATATTCGATATTAACGAATATTTCGCAAATATTCTTCTATATATTCGTGAAATATCGCAAAATCGAATATGGCGTATTCCGCTCATCACTAGTCATGATCTGTCTCTGTATCATTATCACTTCCCATCCGAGCTGCAAGGTCTACAGATATTTCATCCACAAATAGCAGAAATACTTCCTACCTTCCTTCCTCCCTTCTTTCCTCCCTTCCTTCCTTCCTTCCTTCCTCCCTTCCTTCTCTCCTCCCCCCTTCCTTTCCCTTCCTCCTTTCCTTCATTCCTTCCTTCCTCCCTCACTCTCTGTTTTCCTTTGTCCCTCCAGCTTTCCTTTTGGTTTCCTTTCCTTCCTTCCTTCCTCTTTTCCTCCCTGCTTTACATCTCTTCCTAGCTGGAAGGTCTACAGATATTTCATTCACAAATAGCAGAAATCCTTCTTTCCTTCCTTCCTCTTTTACTTCCTCCCTTCTTTCCTTCCTTCCTATGCTTCCCTTCATCCCTCCACTTTTACCTTTACCTTTCTATTCCTCCCCTCTTCCCTTTTCCTCCCTATCTCCCTCATTTCCTCACTCCTTTAATTCTCTTTCTAGCTGGAAGGTCTACAGATATTTAATTCACAAATAGCAGAAATCGTCCTTTCCTTCCTTCCTCTTTCACTTCCTCTCTTTTTCCTTTCCTATCCCCTTTACCTTTCCCTTCTTTACCTTTCCCTTTCTTTTCCTTCCTGTTTCTATTCTTTTTTCTTTCCTTTCCCTTTTCCGTTCCTTTTTCTTTCCTTTCCTTTCCCTTCCATTTCCCTTCCTTTCTGTTTCCTTTCCTTTTTCTTTCCCTTTCTTTTCCTTTCCCTTTCCTTTTCCCCCTTCCTTTATGTTTCCGTTCCTTTTTCTTTCTTTTCCTTTCCCTTTCCTTTCCTTACCTTTCTGTTTCTGTTCCTTTTTCTTTCCTTTCCTTTCCCTTTCCCTTTCTCTTCCTTTCCCTTTCCTTTTCCCCCTTCCTTTCTGTTTCCGTTCCTTTTTCTTTCTTTTCCTTTCCCTTTCCTTTCCTTTCCTTTCCTTTCCCTTTCCTTTCCCTTTCCTTTCCTTTCCTTTCCTTTCCTTTCCTTTCCTTTCCTTTCCTTTACCTTTCCTTCCTGTTTCCATTCCTTTTTCTTTCTTTTTCCTTTCCATTTCCTTTCCCTTTCCTTTCCTTTCCCTTTCCTTTTCTTTCCCTTTTCTTTTCTGTTTCTGTTCCTTTTTCTTTCCTTTCCTTTCCCTTCCTTTTCTTTCCTTTCTGTTTCCGTTCCTTTTTCTTTCCTTTTCCTTTCCTTTCCTTTCCTTTCCTTTCCTTTCTGTTTCCGTTCCTTTCCTTTCCCTTTCCCTTTCCCTTTCCATTTCCCTTTCCTTTCCTTTTCCTTTCCCTTCTTCCTTCCTTCCCTTTGATAATCTCTGGACTTCCAGTTTCCTCCTCTCCCCTGTAATGAATGTCTCTCTCTCTGATGTCGCGTTGTATTGATGAACGTTCCCGGGGGATCTTCTTGTCGGAGTCGGGGACAATCTCTATTGAACATCGATCGTTACCTGAATATTCCATCCGGATGGCAGCCCATCGATCTTCCAGCTTCTCTATTAATGAGATGAACGTCGGGAAGTCCAGCTTCTCTAATTGGCAGAATTAGGATGGATGAGCCGATCTTCACCTCGTTCACTAAATTCCCTTACAAAGTCACTCTTTGCCTTTAGAAAGTCCTCCCCTCAGTCACACGGAGGCCACAGGAATGTCCGAGTCCCGGGATCTCTATGTTGGGTTCGGTGAACTGCTTGGCAGAAAAGCTGACAATCCACAATGGATTTCATCCCGACTACAAGACAGAACACTCTGTGTATTGGTTGGGATAGAATTGGCTTCTACAGACTGCGTGATCTGAGCCATGGCATTGAGCAGCCTGAAGGGGAGGCTGGGGGTGTGAAGGGTATATGACTGAAGGGGAGGGTGGAGGGAGGCCGGGGGGGAAGAAGGATATACGACTGAAGGGGGGCCGGTGGGAGGCCAGGGGGGAAGAAGGATATACGACTGAAGGGGGGCCGGTGGGAGGCCGGGGGGTGGGGTGGAGGATATACGACTGAAGGGGGGCCGGTGGGAGGGCAGGGGGGTGTATATAAGACTGAAGGGGAGGCTGGGGGTGTTAAGGGTATATGACTGAAGGGGAGGCTGGAGGGAGGCCGGGGGGGAAGAAGGATATACGACTGAAGGGGGGCCGGTGGGAGGCCGGGGGGGAAGAAGGATATACGACTGAAGGGGGGCCGGTGGGAGGCTGGGGGGTGGGGTGGAGGATATACGACTGAAGGGGGGCCGGTGGGAGGCCAGGGGGGTGTATATAAGACTGAAGGGGAGGCTGGGGGTGTTAAGGGTATATGACTGAAGGGGAGGCTGGAGGGAGGCCGGGGGGGATGAAGGATATACGACTGAAGGGGGGCCGGTGGGAGGCCGGGGGGTGGGGTGGAGGATATACGACTGAAGGGGGGCCGGTGGGAGGCCAGGGGGGTGTATATAAGACTGAAGGGGAGGCTGGGGGTGTGAAGGGTATATGACTGAAGGGGGGTTGGTGGGAGGCCGGGGGGTGGGGTGGAGAATATAAGACTGAAGGGGATGCTGGAGGGAGGATTTATTATAAAATTAGAATTGCATTTTTACAATTGTTCTCCCAGTTGGAGTTTTTGGTGAAAATTCAATCCTATGCCCTCCCCCTGTGGCCCCTGCGGCCCCTGACTCTTTGGTGTGATTTCCCCGGTGGCGTCCATGTTGGAGATTATTTTATTCCAGTTATAAAAGGTGGAAGAACTTTTCATCTATTGGACGGGAGAATTTTGGGGACTTCCTGTGGGTGACCTCCGTCCCGAGGGATCACAAAGCTCTCTGGAGAATCTACGAGACGGAAGCGTGTGAGTGCAGCGGGATATTCGCCGATCTCTCTGAACGATCGGTGACGTATTTCAGGGTATTTTGGTGATTTTAATTCTCGGTTTTTCTATTTCGGCACAAACTCGCTTCCCGGAAAAAAAAAAAAAGAAAAGTTAATTAAAAGAATGAAGCGATCGCACTCGGCAATCAAATGATTAAAATGTTTGGGGGGAAGTTTGAAGAGAGAAGAAAAAGTTGATTATCTTAAAGAGCGTCGCTTTGAAGTGTTTACATCAATTCATTCCTTCAAATATGTATTTATCTCAGCGGGAGCCAATCAAGAGCCACCCGGTGCACCGCTGAGAGCGCTCCCCCGGAGCGAGATGCACAGAGACAGCGATCCAGGCAACCGAGGAAGCAGCAATATGCCCACATAGGAAGTGCATTATAGAATATGGAAAATCTCCTCCATTGTAGAAGTTCCGGGAAATCTCCTCCATTGTGGAAGTTCCGGGAAATCTCCTCCATTGTGGAAGTGCTGGGAAATCTCCTCCATTGTGGAAGTGCGGGAAATCTCCTCCATTGTGGAAGTTCCGGGAAATCTCCTCCATTGTGGAAGTTCCGGGAAATCTCCTCCATTGTGGAAGTGCTGGGAAATCTCCTCCATTGTAGAAGTGCAGGAAATCTCCTCCATTGTGGAAGTTCCGGGAAATCTCCTCCATTGTGGAAGTTCCGGGAAATCTCCTCCATTGTGGAAGTGCTGGGAAATCTCCTCCATTGTAGAAGTGCGGGAAATCTCCTCCATTGTGGAAGTTCCGGGAAATCTCCTCCATTGTGGAAGTTCCGGGAAATCTCCTCCATTGTGGAAGTGCTGGGAAATCTCCTCCATTGTTGAAGTTCCGAGAAATCTCCTCCATTGTGGAAGTGCTGGGAAATCTCCTCCATTGTGGAAGTGCAGGGAAATCTCCTCCATTGTGGAAGTGCAGGGAAATCTCCTCCATTGTGGAAGTGCTGGGAAATCTCCTCCATTGTGGAAGTGCAGGGAAATCTCCTCCATTGTGGAAGTGCTGGGAAATCTCCTCCATTGTTGAAGTTCCGAGAAATCTCCTCCATTGTGGAAGTGCAGGGAAATCTCCTCCATTGTGGAAGTGCTGGGAAATCTCCTCCATTGTGGAAGTGCAGGGAAATCTCCTCCATTGTGGAAGTGCTGGGAAATCTCCTCCATTGTAGAAGTGCGGGAAATCTCCTCCATTGTGGAAGTTCCGGGAAATCTCCTCCATTGTGGAAGTTCCGGGAAATCTCCTCCATTGTGGAAGTGCTGGGAAATCTCCTCCATTGTAGAAGTGCGGGAAATCTCCTCCATTGTGGAAGTTCCGGGAAATCTCCTCCATTGTGGAAGTTCCGGGAAATCTCCTCCATTGTGGAAGTGCTGGGAAATCTCCTCCATTGTTGAAGTTCCGAGAAATCTCCTCCATTGTGGAAGTGCTGGGAAATCTCCTCCATTGTGGAAGTGCAGGGAAATCTCCTCCATTGTGGAAGTGCAGGGAAATCTCCTCCATTGTGGAAGTGCTGGGAAATCTCCTCCATTGTGGAAGTGCAGGGAAATCTCCTCCATTGTGGAAGTGTGGGAAATCTCCTCCATTGTAGAAGTTCCTGGGAAATCTCCTACATTGTGGAAGTTCCGGGAAATCTCCTCCATTGTGGAAGTTCCGGGAAATCTCCTCCATTGTGGAAGTGCGGGAAATCTCCTCCATTGTGGAAGTTCCGGGAAATCTCCTCCATTGTGGAAGTTCCGGGAAATCTCCTCCATTGTGGAAGTGTGGGAAATCTCCTCCATTGTGGAAGTGTGGGAAATCTCCATTATGGAAGTTCCGGGAAATCTCCTCCATTGTGGAAGTGCGGGAAATCTCCTCCATTGTGGAAGTTCCGGGAAATCTCCTCCATTGTGGAAGTGTGGGAAATCTCCTCCATTGTGGAAGTTCCGGGAAATCTCCTCCATTGTGGAAGTTCCGGGAAATCTTCTCCGTTGTGGAAGTGCGGGAAATCTTCTCCATTGTGAAAGTTTCCCAGGTAGTCAATACCCAAAAGTGGTTCAAATGCATGTTTTACACAGGTATCTGCACCCCTCCTGAAAGGTGTCAAATGTCACACCGGAGGGGGGAGGGTTCCGAAAAGCCGAAGTTCAATTTTTGGGTGGAACTCTACTTAACAGTGGGGATCAAAAGTTTGGGCACCCCAGGTAAAAATTTGTATTAATGTGCATAACAAAGCCGAGGAAAGACGGAAAAATCTCCAAAAGACATCAAATTACAGATCAGACATTCTTATAATATCACAAAAAGTTACATATTATTTCCATCATTTACACTTTCAGAATGACAGAAAACAAAAAAATGGGGTCTGCAAAAGTTTTGGCACCCTGCAGAATTTCCGGCATGCACAAAGCTGAGAGCTGCCAGTGTCATGGATTGTTCTCAGTCATTCCCTGGGAAGACCCGGTGACGTCACTCTCAGAGAGTATAAATGCCCCGACTCATCTGACCTTCCCCAACAATCAGCACCATGGGTTCTCCTAAGCAGTTGTCTAGAAACCTGAAAGTGAAAATAGTTGTCGCTCAGAAAGCTGGAGAAGCGATAAGAAGACAGCAAAGCGTTTTCCGAGGTCACTATCCTCTGTTCGGAATGTAATAAGAAATGGCCGTCATCAGGAACAGGGGAAGGTAAAGATCTGGAAGACCAAGAAAAATATCAGACAGAACGGCTCGCAGGATTGTGAGAAATGCAATTCATACCCCACGTGTGACGGCACCATCCTTCCAGAAAGATCTGGCACACACTGGAGTTGTGGTACACTATTCCACTATAAAGAGATACTTGTATAATTATGGTCTTCATGGAAGAGTCATCAGAAGAAAACCTCTTCTACGTCCTCACCACAAAAATCAGCTTCTGAACTTTGCAGATGGACATCTAAACGAGACTGACGCATTTTGGGAACAAGTTCTGTGGAGTGATGAGGTTACAATAGAACTTTCTGTCCGGAATGAGCAAAGGTACGTTTGGAGAAGAAAGGGCGGGGAATTTAATGAGAAGAACCTCTGTCCCCCAACTGTGAAGCATGGGGGTGGAGCAATCATGCTTTGGGGTTGTATTGCAGCCAGTGGCACAGGGAACATTTCACCAGTAGAAGGAAAAATGGATTCAATAACATTTCAGCACATTTTGGATGGTAATTTGATGCCTCATCTGTGAAAAAGCTGAAGTTACAGAGAGGATGGCTTCTACAGATGGATAATGAGGGAGGGGGAGGGGATTACATCAAGAGGCGGAAACTGGAGGTTTTGCCATGGCCTTCACAATCTCCTGACCTCAACATCATTGAAAATCTATGGATAGACCTTAAAAGAGCCGTGCGTGACAGACAGCCCAGAGCCGTACGTGACAGACAGCCCAGAGCGTGACAGACAGCCCAGAGCCGTGCGTGACAGACAGCCCAGAGCGTGACAGACAGCCCAGAGCGTGACAGACAGCCCAGAGCCATGCGTGACAGACAGCCCAGAGCCGTGCGTGACAGACAGCCCAGAGCGTGACAGACAGCCCAGAGCGTGACAGACAGCCCAGAGCCGTGCGTGACAGACAGCCCAGAGCGTGACAGACAGCCCAGAGCGTGACAGACAGCCCAGAGCCGTGCGTGACAGACAGCCCAGAGCCGTGCGTGACAGACAGCCCAGAGCGTTACAGACAGCCCAGAGCCGTGCGTGACAGACAGCCCAGAGCGTGACAGACAGCCCAGAGCGTGACAGACAGCCCAGAGCGTGACAGACAGCCCAGAGCGTGACAGACAGCCCAGAGCGTGACAGACAGCCCAGAGCGTGACAGACAGCCCAGAGATCTCACAGAACTGGAAGACTTGTGTAAGGAAGAATGGGCAAAGATCCCTCACACAAGAACTGGAAGACTCTCGGCCGGCTACAAAAAGCGTTTACAAGATACTCGCCAAAGGGGGCGGTACAAGATATTAACTCTGCAGGGTGCCCAAACTTTTGCAGACGCCTTTTTTTTGTTTTCTGTCATTATTAAAGTGTAAATAATGGAAATAATATGTAACTTTTTGTGACATAATATAAGAATGTCTGATCTGTAATTTGATGCCTTTTGGAGATTTTTCCATCTTTCCTCGGCTTCGTTATACACATTAATACCTGGGGTGCCCAAACTTTCCATCCCCACTGTATATAGACAGAAGGTTTAAATCACGTATTTTATGTATCATTAGGTGCGGTAGGTATGAAGATCTCCACGTCAATAATCAGAAGACAAGAGGCCAGCATTCCGCCCTCCGTCCTCCACCCTCCGTCCTCCATCCTCCGTCCTCCGCCCTCAGCCCTCCATCCTCCGCCCTCTGTCCTCCGCCCTCCGTCCTCTGTCCTCCGCCCTCCGCCCTCAGCCCTCTGTCCTCCGTCCTCCACCCTCCGTCCTCCACCCTCTGTCCTCCGCCCTCAGCCCTCCGTCCTCCACCCCCTGTCCTCTGTCCTCCACCCTCCGTCCTCCGCCCTCCGCCCTCAGCCCTCTGTCCTCCGTCCTCAGCCCTCCGTCCTCAGCCCTCCGTCCTCCACCCCCTGTCCTCTGTCCTCCACCCTCCGTCCTCTGTCCTCCGCCCTCAGCCCTCTGTCCTCCACCCTCCGTCCTCCGCCCTCCGCCCTCAGCCCTCTGTCCTCCGTCCTCAGCCCTCCGTCCTCAGCCCTCCGTCCTCCACCCCCTGTCCTCCGTCCTCCACCCTCCGTCCTCTGTCCTCCGCCCTCAGCCCTCTGTCCTCCACCCTCCGTCCTCCGCCCTCCGCCCTCAGCCCTCTGTCCTCCGTCCTCAGCCCTCCGTCCTCAGCCCTCCGTCCTCCACCCCCTGTCCTCTGTCCTCCACCCTCCGTCCTCTGTCCTCCGCCCTCAGCCCTCTGTCCTCCACCCTCCATCCTCTGTCCTCCGCCCTCAGCCCTCCGTCCTCCACCCCCTGTCCTCTGTCCTCCGCCCTCAGCCCTCTGTCCTCCGTCCTCCACCCTCCGTCCTCAGCCCTCCGTCCTCCACCCCCTGTCCTCTGTCCTCCACCCTCCGTCCTCTGTCCTCCGCCCTCAGCCCTCCGTCCTCCACCCCCTGTCCTCTGTCCTCCACCCTCCGTCCTCTGTCCTCCGCCCTCCGCCCTCAGCCCTCTGTCCTCCGTCCTCCACCCTCCGTCCTCCACCCTCTGTCCTCCGCCCTCAGCCCTCCGTCCTCCACCCCCTGTCCTCTGTCCTCCACCCTCCGTCCTCCGCCCTCCATCCTGGGCCCGGCTGAGTCTCTCGGTCTCTCTTCTCCTATGAGGAGGAAATTCACCGTATGGAGACAACAAAGCCTTAAGTCATTCTCCTAAATGGCGCACAAGCTGTAGGGAAGCCATTATCGGTATGTAGCATGTAAACAAATGAACGCCTAGTTGCCTCGACTTGGTCAGAGGAATTGGTTAATTATGACTACAAGGTTGGTAGGATCCCCGCGAGCGAACGCGAGCCGCGGCAAGTCTCGTGAAGAAGAAAAGCGCGGCGGCGGCCGCCGGTTGTCGGGGACAAGGAAGGCACTCGAATGAAAGTCCTGCGCTCGTTCAGAGAGCAGCGAAGAGGAAAATTAGCGTTGTAAAACGGTAACCTCATTTAGATAAGTTGTGTAAGAAGGCGTCTCATTTGTATACAGAGTCATTATCCGGTCACGGCCCAGCGGACAATCGCTGCCGATCACTTCAATGCGGCCATATGGGAATATTTATGGCGTCAATCCCCACATCCCTACCGGTGGCGGGCAGGAGGATAATCCGACGGAGGTAAGAGCTCGGTCCCCACGGATTCAACAAATCATTAGGAAACCATTTGATGGGCAGAGAAGGTGAAATCCACGGATTGTGATCGTATTGTGATCGTATTGTGATCGTATTGTGATCGTATTGTGATCGTATTGTGATCGCGGCGTGGAAAATAGAAGGCGCCCATTAGAGGGAAATCAATGAATATAAAAACATCTCAAATCTCATCTGTTCATAACACCTCCTTCTCTTCCAATCAGATAGACATTTCAAATATGTGGGTTCTGCATTCTTGCAACCATGGCAACAGTACTCTGTGTGCAGCAGAACGCTCTTTCTTTACTCGCCTAAGTCCACCATCTTCTTTCATAGGCGTGTGCAGGCGGTGTGCCAGGTGTGCCTGGGCACACCCTAATCACCCTGTGTGGTGCAGATTACCTCTGTTTAGACCCCCTGACTGGCCCACTTTGACAGGTCTCTCCTATAGCGGCCAGACAACTCCCGCACCCCCCCCCCTGAACAGCAATTATGTGACCTCCAGGGCCCCTGAACAGCAGTTATATGACCTATATGACCTCTGGGCCCCTGATCAGCAGTTATGTTAATTCCGGGGCCCCTGAACAGAACCTATGTGACCTGTGGAACCCCTGATCAGAAGTTATATGACCTTTAAGCCCCTAGATAGCAGTTATATGAAAACCAGGCCCCTGGATAACAGTTATGTGATCTCTGGGCCCCCTGGATAGCAGTTATGTGATCTCTGGGGCCCCTGGATAGCAGTTATGTGATCTCTGGGGCCCCTGGATAGCAGTTATGTGATCTCTGGGGCCTCTGGATAGCAGTTATGTGATCTCTGGGGCCCCTGGATAGCAGTTATGTGATCTCTGGGGCCCCTGGATAGCAGTTATGTGATCTCTGGGGCCCCTGGATAGCAGTTATGTGATCTCTGGGGCCCCTGGATAGCAGTTATGTGATCTCTGGGGCCTCTGGATAGCAGTTATGTGATCTCTGGGCCCCCTGGATAGCAGTTATGTGACCTCCGGGGCCCCTGTACAGCCGTCCCTTATGCACTCTTTGTAGATACACATCAGGAGAAATGTATATGATTGCGTTTGATCGCTCGCGGCGAGTTTTCGGAGGACTATAAATGGAACGCTTGTGATTAAGAAAAATGAAAGTTAATTTCTTGCGTCTCTTTCTCTCTCGCTGTCGCAATTGCTGACAATTTTCAGGTGCAATTTTTCAATTAGCCATAGCGGGATCCCCTCTTCTAAGTGACATCGCCGCGCGCGGCGCGATAGAATTGTAAGACGCACGCTCGCCGCCGCCGCCGCTGGAAACCGGGCCTTTCATTTGCAAATGTTAAAGCAACCAGAGAAGAGATGAGAGCGTAATTATCACATTATATATGGAGGCGGGACGCCGGAGAGATCCGGCCGCCAGAGGACGCCGCCATCGCCGGGAAAATATGCAGAGTTCATCCGGAGGGATCCTGCCCTTCGAGGACGCCGCCATCGGCAGGAAAATATGCCGAGTTCATCCGGAGGGATCCTGCCCTTCGAGGACGCCGCCATCGCCGGAAAAATCGCGCCGAGTTCATCCGGAGGGATCCTGCCCTTGGAGGACACCGCCATCACCGGGAAAATCGCACCGAGTTCATCCGGAGGGATCCTGCCCTTCGAGGACGCCGCCATTGCCGGGAAAATATGCCAAGTTCATCCGGAGGGGTCCTGCCCTTGGAGGACGCCGCCATCGGCAGGAAAATATGCCGAGTTCATCCGGAGGGATCCTGCCCTTGGAGGACGCCGCCATCGCTGGAAAAATCGCGCCGAGTACATCCGGAGAAAACGCAGAATGTCCCACGTGTTTTCCCCAAGCCAAAGCTGAATGGAATCCGCCCAAACACCTAAGACAGCGACCGACGGCGACATCGGGAAGAGCCGCCGATTCTACAAAACTTAATTTCACAGCAAAATTACAGATTTTTGCCAAAATTTCTTGGCAAGTTGCCTATAATGTCATTGTGTGCCGATACCGGGCAAAGCCAACTAACAGATGACACCCAGCACCGCATGACATAATTTATCCACAAAGTCATGTGATCATCACGTCAGTGCTGAATATCTTCTGATGAAGCTGATCTGAGAAATCCACTGAGGATTATTGTAACGGTCACCACCGTTTACGATATTCCATTCCACCGACCCAAGACAGCTTATCCGACACTCCACAATCCGGCAGACACGACCCATTCCATTTCCCAGAATAAACGAGACATGCACAGCTCTGTTCTCTGGTTCCAAAATGAATGAATGCTTTAATGGTACACTCAGCTTGTTATACACACCAAAAAGCATGCTGTAGTAATCAAAGGAATAAAGACACACTCCACCCACAACATCACACAATGGGGGGCTAACGAGTCTCCAATACACATCCCACAGACTTTTGGGCACCGGTCTGACATAATTAACATGAACTAATTACTACCACTGACAAGTCGCATTCGACATCTCAGACGTTCTGACTCTGCGATAATCTATTCACTGCTACATAATGCACATTCCTTTGTAGACGTAATTGACATGCTAATCCACTACACCTGAGAAGAGACGTCTGACCTTTACAGACTGCCAACCCCCAACACATCAATCATCAATAGAACTTTCACACAATACAGTGTCATTAGCATACACAATAGACAATAGAATGTAATCACAGCAAGCCCCATCACTACAGCCAGGTAGCTGGAGGTGATGTAACATCAATTAACATCTTTCAATTGTCCTGTTGGAGTCAGACTTTAACAACTTGTAACATTCCAAGATCTCCTGCAATACATGAATTATCATTACTGTCCCATCTCATGTAATCCGAGATCTCATTTCTCAGTCATCCTATGCCCCACCCCTATTGGACATAGGATGACCCTAGACACAAGAGTCATTGGTGAAGCTGGCACAGGAGTACCCCACATCCTTCAAACGTCTCAGAGTATCACGGGTCATTCCGTTACAATTATTATCATCCCACTGCAAGAATCAGCTTCATCCAAATGGAACTAACCTTTATTTCATATGATTGTTAGGATATCTGAGTTAGTTGAGTGGGTGTTTGAGGGCATATATGGGGGTATTATAGGATGGAGATAAAACTCAACGCGTTTCTCAGATTAGAAATCTGCTTCATCGGGATAAATAAGGCACGTGTCACAGTTAGGGGAGCGGTTTCCACCAACCAGCAGGATAAGTAACAAGCAACAGGATGGCGCGGGTTCACACGAGGTGTGGGGTCTGAGCTCCTGATGGTGGGGATGGGTTTTGCTGTGTGGTAGTATCAGGTTACAAGCCGGGGTCCAGTAGCCGATGTAGCTGGTTAGAAGTAGGCAGAAGCATAGCCAGTAAACAAGCCAAAGGTCGGTATCAAGTGGTAGCGAAGATATGGATGAAAGCCGGTGCAAGATATCGGCTGGAGAGAGCATAATAATCCAGCAAACAGGAAGTGCAGAGACACGGCTTAGAAGTTCATGAGAGGAGCAGAGTTTAAGGTTCCCCAGAAACAAGATTTAAGTATGTTTGGTCAAAGTTTCCAGGGAAGGACGAGGTCCAGCATCTCAGGAGGCTCAGCAGGAAGGAGAGAGCAGACAGAAATCACACTCAGTGCTCTGGATTGAGGCAATCACACACTATAGAGGGATGTGCTTTGTTCAGTTTTCATCTCAGAGGTTTACAAGCTCTTTAATATTTATATAGAAACCTATCTGAGATACAAGATCGGAGATCGGAGATCGGAGATCCGAGATCCGAGATCCGAGATCCGAGATCCGAGATCCGAGGTCCGAGATCCGAGGTCCGAGATCCGAGATCCGACATACGAGATCCGAGATACGAGGTCCGAGATCCAAGGTCCGAGATCCGAGGTCCGAGATCCGACCTACGAGATCCGAGACCCGAGATCCGAGATACGAGGTCCGAGGTCCGAGATCCGAGATACGAGATCCGAGATACGAGATCTGAGATCCGAGATACGAGATCCGAGATACGAGATCCAAAATACGAGGTCCGAGATACGAGGTCCGAGATCTGAGACCCGAGATACAAG
>JAJQKJ010001976.1:225000-255953 GCA_029574335.1 Rana kukunoris
GCACTGGCACAGAATCTGTGGGTACCATTGGAAGCACTGGCAGGAAATCTGTGGGTACCATTGGAAGTACTGGCACAGAATCTGTGGGTACCATTGGAAGCACTGGCACAGAATCTGTGGGTACCATTGGAAGTACTGGCACAGAATCTGTGGGTACCATTGAAAGTACTGGCACAGAATCTGTGGGTACCATTGGAAGTACTGGCAGGAAATCTGTGGGTACCATTGGAAGTATTGGCAGGGATTTATGCACCAGGAGTGGAACGAAGATAAACTGCTCCACAATTCCTATTAGTAGAGTTGCTCTCTCAGTGTAAGTTGTGTGTTGGGGTCCTCAGGAGCCCCAATGGTAGGAGAGACCCCCCCTCTCCTCAGCTTTACCCTGAAGCCTCTTCAGCCTATGGGCGCTCCACTCACTCACCCCCCCACCACCCCCCATCCATACCCCAGCTTTCTGTAGTATAACAAGTCCAGGACTGCCGGTGTTCCCCTTTAAATTTCGGGCACAGAGCAGCACTTCCTCCCGAAATCCAATATTCTGCAGCAGCAAATTTCAGGCAAATTATTCTCTTCCCAGAACACAGTAATTACATTTTAATGCACGTGATCCCTCATTGTCCCGACAGATAATGTTCTGTTTCTATTACAATGATCATATTTTGTCAGCCTGACACGGTAAAAAAAACTTTGACGGTACATCAAGAAAAAAATAAATGACGATGTCGCGGTAGGCGCCGGACCCCGGCGAGACCATCAATTGCCGAGTGCGTTATTGTTACCGAGTATTAACCCCTCCCCCCTCCTCCCCCCACCGGGGTCACCTCTCTATCCAGCCGTAATATTAAACGCAGCCATCATTTTAATTGGCCGTTGCGTTGGGCGCCGCTTCCTTTATAATGGCTTCAATTTGTCTTCCATGTAATTGTGTTCTGAGGATGTCACTTTATTATTATTATTATTATTGTTTTTATGATATAGACTGGGCAGCGGCCGGCGGCCCCCGAAATCCCCGAACCAACCGCTTAGAGGAAAAACTACGGCGGCTGCCACTTCATTTTATTAGAAAGCTTATCATTTTTATTTTTTCTTGTTTGAATCAAATCTTTCATTTATAAATACACTTTTATTATGGGGGGGGGGGAGGGGGGCTCCATGACACCCACCATGTAAAGCATGCAAGGAGGCCCAGCACTGTCTGCGGATCCGATCACGCAACAAACGGATAAAGAGTTTGTTTACATCCGGCGGCCCGGCGGCAATCGCCAAATTTCACCATCAAGAAGGTGAAAGAAATTCCAATAAACAGATAAATAAAGATTTTCTTTTCATTTTCACAAACCTGCAAATTCTTTGTATGTCATTATTTATTTATTTATTCTTATTTCCATGACGCTCCAGTATATGTATTAACATTTCCATTACTACTCACTTCAATTTCTATTATATTTATTTGTACTTTATTCTCTTTTTATCATTCCACACTATACCGGGTATTCAACCTTTCCTTTTCAACAGACATTTATTGTAACAAAAAAAAAATCTTCCCCGATCCCTACTTGAGGGTGACTGAGAGCTCAGGAGGGAGGAGTCACACAAAGTCACATGATCCACTTTTCCTGCTTTAGTTTTAGGGCTCGGTAACACGGACTACGTTGGGCGCGTTCACCATTAAAGGGGTTGTAAAGCTTTTTTTTTTTCACCTTAAAGCAATGGTTCATAACCTGAGGGGTCGGGACCCCCTCGGGGGTCAAATGATGATTTGCCAGGGGTCACCAAACCCTGGGCTGTTCCTGCTGGCTCTCCCACGGCTCGCCCGCGGCCGCCTACTTAGCCTCTTCACATTATGTTCACGGCATGGCTGGGGGAAGAGACTAGAGGTCAGCTGACTGGTGAGGAATGTAACGTTCACCAGCACTGCCACTCACCCCATACTGCTCACCAGCACTGCCACTCACCCCATACTGCACACACCGTACAACGGGACTATAACAGGGAAGTCCAGAGCTGCCTCATACACACCGTACAACGGGACTATAACAGGGAAGTCCAGAGCTGCCTCATACACACCGTACAACGGGACTATAACGGGGAAGTCCAGAGCTGCCTCATACACACCGTACAACGGGACTATAACGGGGAAGTCCAGAGCTGCCTCGTACACACCGTACAACGGGACTATAACGGGGAAGTCCAGAGCTGCCTCGTACACACCGTACAACGGGACTATAACGGGGAATTTGAGAGCTGCCTCGTACACACCGTACAACGGGACTATAACGGGGAAGTCGAGAGCTGCCTCGTACACACCGTACAACGGGACTATAACAGGGAAGTCCAGAGCTGCCTCATACACACCGTACAACGGGACTATAACAGGGAAGTCCAGAGCTGCCTCATACACACCGTACAACGGCACTATAACGGGGAAGTCCAGAGCTGCCTCGTACACACCGTACAACGGGACTATAACGGGGAAGTCCAGAGCTGCCTCGTACACACCGTACAACGGCACTATAACGGAGAAGCCGAGAGCTGCCTCGTACACACAGTACAACGGGACTATAACGGGGAAGTCCAGAGCTGCCTCATACACACAGTACAACGGGACTATAACGGGGAAGTCGAGAGCTGCCTCGTACACACAGTACAACGGGACTATAACGGGGAAGCCGAGAGCTGCCTCGTACACACCGTACAACGGGACTATAACGGGGAAGTCCAGAGCTGCCTCGTACACACCGTACAACGGGACTATAATGGGGAATTTGAGAGCTGCCTCGTACACACCGTACAATGGGACTATAACGGGGAAGCCGAGAGCTGCCTCGTACACACCGTACAACGGGACTATAACGGGGAAGTCCAGAGCTGCCTCGTACACACCGTACAACGGGACTATAACGGGGAATTTGAGAGCTGCCTCGTACACACCGTACAACGGGACTATAACGGGGAAGTCGAGAGCTGCCTCGTACACACCGTACAATGGGACTATAACGGGGAAGCCGAGAGCTGCCTCGTACACACCGTACAACGGGACTATAACGGGGAAGTCGAGAGCTGCCTCGTACACACCGTACAATGGGACTATAACGGGGAATTTGAGAGCTGCCTCGTACACACCGTACAACGGGACTATAACGGGGAATTTGAGAGCTGCCTTGTACACACCGTACAACGGGACTATAACGGGGAAGTCGAGAGCTGCCTCGTACACACCGTACAACGGGACTATAACGGGGAAGTCCAGAGCTGCCTCGTACACACCGTACAACGGGACTATAACGGGGAAGTCCAGAGCTGCCTCGTACACACCGTACAACGGCACTATAACGGGGAAGCCGAGAGCTGCCTCGTACACACAGTACAATGGGACTATAACGGGGAAGCCGAGAGCTGCCTCGTACACACCGTACAACGGGACTATAACGGGGAATTTGAGAGCTGCCTCGTACACACCGTACAATGGGACTATAACGGGGAAGCCGAGAGCTGCCTCGTACACACCGTACAACGGGACTATAACGGGGAAGTCCAGAGCTGCCTCGTACACACCGTACAACGGGACTATAACGGGGAAGAGAGCTGCCTCGTACACACCGTACAACGGGACTACACACCGTAACGGGAGGGGAAGTCCAGAGCTGCCTCGTACACACCGTACAACGGGACTATAACGGGGAAGTCCAGAGCTGCCTCACACACCGTACAACGGCACTATAACGGGGAAGTCGTACACACCGGGCGGGACTATACACGGGAGCAGGCTGTCATAGCTGTTTACACACCGTACAACGGGACTATAACGGGGAAGTCCAGAGCTGCCTCGTACACACCGTACAACGGGACCGTACAACGGGTATAGGGGAAGTCCAGAGCTGCCTCATACACGGGCTATATATAACGGGGAAGTCCAGAGCTGCCTCGTACACACCCTACAACGGGACTATAACGGGGAAGTCCAGAGCTGCCTCGTAGGGCACTATAACGGGGAAGCCGAGAGCTGCCTCGTACACACAGTACAATGGGACTATAACGGGGAAGCCGAGAGCTGCCTCGTACACACCGTACAACGGGACTATAACGGGGAATTTGAGAGCTGCCTCGTACACACCGTACAATGGGACTATAACGGGGAAGCCGAGAGCTGCCTCGTACACACCGTACAACGGGACTATAACGGGGAAGTCCAGAGCTGCCTCGTACACACCGTACAACGGGACTATAACGGGGAATTTGAGAGCTGCCTCGTACACACCGTACAACGGGACTATAACGGGGAAGTCGAGAGCTGCCTCGTACACACCGTACAATGGGACTATAACGGGGAAGCCGAGAGCTGCCTCGTACACACCGTACAACGGGACTATAACGGGGAATTTGCGAGCTGCCTCGTACACACAACCATTTTTCACGTCCAATATAAAAAAATCCAATTTTTGTCATCGTGAAAACCGGTCGTGTGTACGAGGCAGCTCTCTTTTTTCTCGTCGTGTTTTCCGTCAGTCTTTTTCTCATCGTGAAAAACGGTTGTGTGTATGCTTTTCCGAGGGGGAAAAAAACGGGCATGCATATATATCACCACACGAGATCATGTTGTTTATTCATTTTTACTTTGTGTATTGTGAACACTCTCTGGTTTTATTCATTATCATTGCTTTTTCTGTTATTGGGTACATTTTTTATTCACTTTTAGTAGAGCAAAAGACACTTTTACACAGATCGAAAAAACATTGCTATACAATTGAACCCAGATGGTAGATGTAACGGGATGGCCTGAGGACCCAGAGGCTCTTGAAGGGTGTGGGGTACTCCTGTGCCAGCTTCACCAATGACTCTTGTGTCTAGGGTCATCCTATGTCCACTAGGGGCATAGGATGACTGAGAAATGATATCTCGGATTACATGAGATGGGGCAGTAATGATAATTCATGTATTGCAGGATATCTTGGAATATTACAAGTTGTTGATTCTGAAACCCAACAGGTCAATAGGAGAGTGACTCATTCAATGTGGAACACAGACTGTTAAGGGGGTAATTAAGTCTGCTACTGTCATGTAAACTAGCCTTAGTCTGGCTTCTAAAGACCTTTTTTATTGTGTGATGCTAATTGACACTGTGTTGTGTATTGATGATAAATGTGTATTGTGTAGCAGGTGAGAAAAGCTGAAGTCTTGATGTTTGACTTGTCAGCTGTAGATAATTAGCTCATGTGGATTATATTGGTGCCAGAAAGTCTGACTAAGGATGTGTATTGGGCTCCTTGTGTCATGTTGTGGGTGGAGTTAAGCCATTGTTATTTTATTACTGACTGTATATAAGAAGCCTGAGTTCACCATTAAAGATCTATTTGTTTTTGAACCAGAGACAGAGCTGTGTGTCTCATTTCTGGGGAATCCTATGGGTCGTGTTCGTCTGCTGGATTGTGGCGTGTCGATAAGCTGTCGTGAGTTGGTGGAATGGAATATCGTAAACGGTGTTACCCCCTGACTGTTACAGTAGAGAACGCTTTCACACCTTCAAAAAATTTCCCCCCGCCATACCTAACACTTGGTGGAGATGTGGAAACACAGAAGGCCCCATGATCCACGTCTGGTGAACCATTTCAACCCCTTTGGAGGGAAATTCATGATCTCACCACGCATGTTACCACCTTCACTTTAGATTATACCCCCCCCCCCCACAATTCTAGTCACTAGTGATGTACATGGTGAATGTGGCCGGACTCCGTATTCCCATCACTGGCGCTCAACACGCATTCCAACGATTGAAGAACGGATTACCAGGATCTCTAAGAGAGAGGAGATGGAAGAATTCATCCGCATTTCCCAAGAATGGATACAACAAATTTGGGGGATTCATTTCAAACCGAACAATCGTTTTCCTGATTATGTCCCCCCCCCCCCGCCCCCGGAGTCAGACGCTCCGTACATTGGAGAAGAACGTCCTCCTGGAAGTAGAGCGGACGGCGGAGGGATTAGCGCGGCCCGCGGGCGCTATAGACTGTATGGAGATGGAGCGCAGATTACTGGCGTCACTGGATGATCCACTCTCCGTCCCTCCAGGAGAATCGGCATTATTAGGAGGAATGGGGGAGGGGCACAACCACCACAGACCGTTCTAATGAAGCCGGAGAAAGATAAGAAAGTATCCCATAGAGGAAAGAACAATGGAGACTCAACAAGGAAGAGCGACTCATGGAAATCCCGAAAATATAGAGATATAAGGAAAAGGGCGGGAATGTACGGGAGGGACCGAGGTCATCTGACCCAGGATTTATTTCCATCCCGACATTCCCATAATATTAAATCTGATCTCCGGGATAATAAATCCATCGGTCATGTGACTTCCAGAATCTTCTCCCAGATCTGTGCCGTCATCCAATGTGAGACTTCCTGTAATAAAGACCGCCCACTGCTGGTCTCCCTCATT
Source organism: Rana kukunoris (assembly GCA_029574335.1). Taxonomy (NCBI): domain Eukaryota; kingdom Metazoa; phylum Chordata; class Amphibia; order Anura; family Ranidae; genus Rana; species Rana kukunoris. Next base: position 231,434 of record JAJQKJ010001976.1, read on the forward strand.
GTGCAGGGAGCTGGTCTTGTCTCCACCCCCTCATGTAGTGGGTGGAGCCTGCTAGGCCACTCCCACAGCTTTGCTCTCTCTCTTTGTACAGGGTGATTGGTCATCTTGCTGCCCCAATGAGCCGTGGGCCGGGTGCTGTTTGTACCACCGAAATATGCAAAAAGAGAAGGAAAGCTGAGGTAAGGGAGCGAGAGAAGAGGATGGGGGAGAGGAGAGGGGGAGAGGAGAGAGGGAAGGGGAAGGCAGGAGTGGAGAGGAGATGAGAGAAGTGGAGAGGGAGAGGAGAGAGGGAAGGGGAAGGGAGAGGGGGGAGGGGGGAGAGGAGAGAGGGAATGGGAAGGCAGGAGGGGAGAGGAGATGGGCGAAGAGGGATGTGAGAGCAGAGGGGGGAAGGAAAGGGAGAAGGAGAGAGGAGAGGGTGGGGGAGAGGAGAGGGGGAAGGGGAAGGGAGGAGGGGAGAGGAGAGGAGAGGACTGGAGAGGGAGAGGAGATAGGGAAGGGGATATGAGGAGGGTAGAGGAGATGGGCAGAGAGGGATGTGAGAGCAGAGGGGGAAGGAAAGGGAGGAGGAGAGAGGAGAGGGTGGGGGAGATGAGAGGGGGGAGAGGAGAGAGGGAAGGGAAAGGAAGGAGTGGAGAGGGAGAGGAGAGGAGATAGGAAAGGGGAAGGGAGTAGGAGATAGGAGAGGGTGGGGGAGAGGAGAGGGGGGACAGGAGAGAGGGAAGGAAAGGGAGGCGGGGAGAGGAGAGAGGAAAGGGGAAGGAAAGAGTGGAGATGGAGAGGAGAGGAGATAGGGAAGGGGAAGGGAGGAGGAGAGAGGAGAGGGTGGGGGAGAGGAGAGGGGGGACAGGAGAGAGGGAAGGAAAGGAAGGTGGGGAGAGGAGAGGACTGGAGAAGAGAGGGAAGGGGAAGGGAGGAGTGGAGAGGGAGAGGAGAGGAGATAGGGAAGGGGAAGAGAGGAGAGGGTGGGGGAGAGGAGAGGGGGGACAGGAGAGAGGGAAGGAAAGGGAGGCGGGGCGAGGAGAGGACTGGAGAGGAGATGGGCAGAGAGGGATGTGAGAGCAGAGGGGGAAGGAAAGGGAGGAGGAGAGAGGAGAGGATGGGGGAGAGGAGAGAGGGAAGGAAAGGGAGGAGGAGAGAGGAGAGGATGGGGGAGAGGAGAGAGGGAAGGAAAGGGAGGAGGAGAGAGAAGAGGATGGGGGAGAGGAGAGGAGAAAAGAGCAGAGGGGCAGGAGGGGGGAGCAGAGGAGGAGAGGGGGGGGAAGATATGAAAGATGTCGATGATATTAATTGATGAATGGCGGCGGGGCGTTTCCTGTGTCTCGGTGACGGATATTCGGGGGTCTACAAGATGATTAATCGTCTATCAGAAATGTATTTCCCAGGATTGGCGCGGTGCTTTTTTGTACATCGGGGGAGGTGGTGGAGGTCGGGGGTGGCGGGATTCTCACTCTGTGATCTCCATATTAAAGGGGGGCTCCACCTCTCGGCTCCACCTCTCAGCTCCACCTCTCGGCTCCACATTCTGTTCTTCTGAACTCTCTATTTATAAAGTGCTATTCATCCCCTCCCCCATTTTCCTGATAAATGATTTCAGAAGAAGGGTGACTACAATTCCCGCATCTTCCATTGGGGTGACTCTGTGCCACTTACTCCGCCTCCTGTCTGCTTTCTATAATAAGGACCACCAGACACTGAATGACTGATTTCGGATTTCAGCTGGTGTGTGGCTTCTCGGTATGCTCTACCATTAGATATATTTTCCAGGACGGCGCCATCTTTGATCAGGAATCCTCCAGGGTCACCAATCATCTTCCTGGACGGGGACGGCGGCTCGGAGACGACCCAATCATATAAGAGGGACACAGAAGTGATTTAGGGATGTTTGTGTTGGAGATTTAATTTGGAGAAGAAGATTCCGGGATAAATCGGATATTAATGTCTTGTGTGTCCGGAGTGGAAGTCTGGCGGCGCCGGCGCCCGGATGGCCCCAATCAGGGTAATTGTGCAGAACGGGCCGGTCACCCGAAGAAAGATGTCTGCAAATAGCCATTTGGTGCCTCACACTCCATTAAAGCCGCATTAGAGCTCGAGCTTCATTTCTCGGCTCCGGAGTGCAGGTAGGAGAGCGCAGAGTGAGCGGCCCGCTACCGGGGGCCCATCTCTCTCTGCCGAGTCCATAATGAGGCCCATCCATACTCTGCCTGAGAGAAGAGGAGCTGAAGGCGACCCCCATCACTGAACCCGGGGGGAGGGGTTCTCTGTAATCTGATCCCCCCCATCACTGACACCCAGGGGGAGGGGTTCTCTGTAATCTGATCCCCCCCATCACTGACACCCAGGGGGAGGGGTTCTCTGTAATCTGATCCCCCATCACAGACACCCGGGGGGAGGGGTTCTCTGTAATCTGCCCCCCCATCACAGACACCCAGGGGGAGGGGTTCTCTGTAATCTGCCGCCCTATCACCTACACCCGGCGGGGGGGTTCTCTGTAATCTGATAACCCCCCATCAACATGATAATACTTATAGTTTTCATCATCTTTTAGTTACATTACAGAACACTTTTCATACTGGGAGGAAACTGGGAGCGGACTGGGAAGGGACTTTGAGTGGACTAGGAGGGAACTGGGAGGGAACTGGAAAGGGTCTGGGAGCGGACTAGGAGGGAACTGGGAGGGGACTGGGAGGGGACTGGGAGGGAACTGGAAAGGGACTGGGAGCGGACTGGGAGGGAACTGGAAGCGGACTGGGAGAGGACTGGAAGCGGACTGGGAGGGAACTGGGAGTGGACTAGGGGGGAACTGGGAGTGGACTAGGAGGGAACTGGGAGGGAACTGGAAAGGGACTGGGAGCAGACTGGGAGGGAACTGGAAGCGGACTGGGAGCGGACTAGGAGGGAACTGGGAGGGGACTGGGAGGGAACTGGGAAGGGACTGGGAGCGGACTGGGAGGGAACTGGAAGCGGACTGGGAGAGGACTGGGAGGGAGCTGGGAGGGGACTGGAAAGGGACTGGGAGCGGACTGGGAGGGAACTGGAAGCGGACTGGGAGAGGACTGGGAGGGAACTGGGAGGGAACTGGAAAGGGACTGGGAGCGGACTGGGAGGGAACTGGAAGCGGACTGGGAGCGGACTAGGAGGGAACTGGGAGGGAACTGGGAGGGAACTGGGAGGGGACTGGGAGGGAACTGGAAAGGGACTGGGAGCGGACTGGGAGGGAACTGGAAGCGGACTGGGAGAGGACTGGGAGAGGACTAGGAGGGAACTGGGAGGGGACTGGGAGGGAACTGGAAGCGGACTGGGAGGGAACTGGGAGTGGACTAGGAGGGAACTGGGAGGGAACTGGGAGTGGACTAGGAGGGAACTGGAAAGGGACTGGGAGCAGACTGGGAGGGAACTGGAAGCGGACTGGGAGCGGACTAGGAGGGAACTGGGAGGGAACTGGGAGGGAACTAGAAAGGGACTGGGAGCGGACTGGAAGTGGACTGGGAGCAGACTGGGAGCGGACTGGGAGTGGACTGGGAGCGGACTGGGAACGGACTGGGAGCGGACTGGTAGTGGACTGGGAGCAGACTGGTAGTGGACTGGTAGTGGACTGGGAGCGGACTGGTAGTGGACTGGGAGCGGACTGGGAGCGGAATGGGAGCAGACTGGTAGCGGACTGGGAACGGACTGGGAGCGGACTGGTAGTGGACTGGGAGCAGACTGGTAGTTGACTGGGAGCGGACTGGGAGCGGAATGGGAGCAGACTGGTAGCGGACTGGGAGCGGACTGGTAGTGGACTGGGAGCGTACTGGTAGTGGACTGGTAGTGGACTGGTAGTGGACTGGGAGCGGACTGGTAGTGGACTGGTAGTGGACTGGGAGCGTACTGGTAGCGGACTGGTAGCGGACTGGGAGCGGAATGGGAGCAGACTGGTAGCGGACTGGGAACGGACTGGGAGCGGACTGGTAGTGGACTGGGAGCAGACTGGTAGTGGACTGGGAGCGGACTGGGAACGGACTGGGAGCGGACTGGTAGTGGACTGGGAGCAGACTGGTAGTGGACTGGTAGTGGACTGGGAGCGGACTGGTAGTGGACTGGGAGCGGACTGGGAGCGGAATGGGAGCAGACTGGTAGCGGACTGGGAACGGACTGGGAGCGGACTGGTAGTGGACTGGGAGCAGACTGGTAGTTGACTGGGAGCGGACTGGGAGCGGATTGGGAGCAGACTGGTAGCGGACTGGGAGCGGACTGGTAGTGGACTGGGAGCGTACTGGGAGCGGACTGGTAGTGGACTGGTAGTGGACTGGGAGCGGACTGGTAGTGGACTGGGAGCGGACTGGGAGCGGAATGGGAGCAGACTGGTAGCGGACTGGGAACGGACTGGGAGCGGACTGGTAGTGGACTGGGAGCAGACTGGTAGTGGACTGGGAGCGGAATGGGAGCAGACTGGTAGCGGACTGGGAGCGGACTGGTAGTGGACTGGGAGCGTACTGGTAGTGGACTGGTAGTGGACTGGTAGTGGACTGGGAGCGGACTGGGGGTGGACTGGTAGTGGACTGGGAGCGTACTGGTAGTGGACTGGTAGTGGACTGGGAGCGGACTGGGAGCGGACTGGTAGTGGACTGGGAGCGTACTGGTAGTGGACTGGTAGTGGACTGGTAGTGGACTGGGAGCGGACTGGTAGTGGACTGGGAGCGTACTGGTAGTGGACTGGTAGTGGACTGGTAGTGGACTGGGAGCGGACTGGGGGTGGACTGGTAGTGGACTGGGAGCGTACTGGTAGTGGACTGGTAGTGGACTGGTAGTGGACTGGGAGCGGACTGGGGGCGGACTGGTAGTGGACTGGTAGTGGACTGGGAGCGTACTGGTAGCGGACTGGTAGTGGACTGGTAGTGGACTGGTAGCGGACTGGTAGCGGACTGGGAGCGGACTGGTAGTGGACTGGGAGTGGACTGGTAGTGGACTGGGAGTGGACTGGGAGTAGAGCGTACTGGTAGTGGACTGGGAGTGGACGCACCATGTGGTGAACACCCGGGGAAGTTTGAAATGGGTCTTTCATTCTTCGGTCCCGCTCAGCCAGCACATTCCAGAACTCAGGTTTGGGTTTCGTCTTTTTATTTGGCGCCGGATGGAAAATCTCGCTGAACTGCTTGTTAATAACGCGCCATAAAATTCCCAGAAGACTCCGCAGGAGGCGGGCCGATCTCCGCGGCCTCCATTGTGCTGATGACACATTAAGCGGCACAATATCATTTTCCGGGAACCTAATGACCCCGCGAGTCGCGTCCTCGCCGCCATTCTGCTCTCACGTCGATAATTCTCGCCGCTCGCCATAATGTCTATTATTTCAATGTGAGGATTACAATCCAGAGGGCGGAATATCAGCCAATTACAGTGTTCAGAGTCCAGCGACCGGCGCAGCGCACGCCGTGTCATGGCCGCCTCTTTCTCTGCGCTCAGCAGGCCGACATAGAAATAGGATCAGCGACTCGCCGCTTCCCGTTTTGTGTCTCACAAGCTGCACACGGATGGAGAGGACGGCGGCGGCGGGATTGGGGGGGGGGGTCAGCGATGAACCTGATAGGTGGGTACCAGGCCAGCCGGCCATTACCCCCAATCTTATTGTCTTCTCACCAACAGACCCCACCCCCGGCCGCCATTCTCCAATATCTATACAGCAGAGCTCAGGGAGAAAGAGAGAGAAGCAGCACAAGGAGCCAATTAGTTGTGATGCAGAGCCAGGAGCACGCTGATAGAAGAAGAGAGAAAGTGACAGAGAGACGACCTCATCAGTCAGCGGTTTATCTTTTTACGGTCCAATAATAGGGTGCGAAGGAGACCCGCAAGTGAAAGGGAAACTGCTGCAGAGAAAAATCAAGCCCCTCCCCCATGCCAGAAGTATTGGTTTTATTTCCCTCCCATTGGCGGTTTGCGTTCTCCCCTCTCTCGGATTGATTAAAAGGCGCAGTGGGCGGGGACGGCGGTGACATGCATATCACGCCCCTGTATTTTCGGTGACGCCGGCGGTGATTTATGATCGCTCCGTCTCCCGCAATCCTCCGGCGCTCCGATTATTTAGAAAACACGTCCACTTTGCTAAAATGGTTTCCAAACAGCTGCTGGGAAACCTCCTGAGACCCGCCTGTCAGTCCGCGGCCCGCTGTCCTCAATTCCTATCTCACTGCGGCAGAATCTCGGCCCCCCCTCCCCCACTCCTCCCCCTCCCCCTCCTCTATGGAGGGAGAAACTTTCCTTCCAAACTCCTCGGAAGCTGAACTTCTGTCTGTTTGTATTCCGTCCTCCCTGCCGGGATCTACCTGACCGTCCGCAGCTTCTAATGCACATGGTGAGACGCTCACAGTGTGCGGTGATATCAGAGGAAGGGGAGGAGCCGTACACCTGTGCAAGACTGAGGGGGGAGGAGCCGGTACACCTGTGCAAGACTGAGGGAGGAGGAGCCGGTACACCTGTGCAAGACTGAAGAGGGGAGGAGCCTGTGCAAGACTGAAGGGGAGGAGCCGGTACACCTGTGCAAGACTGAATGGGAGGAGCCGGTACACCTGTGCAAGACTGAAGAGGGGAGGAGCCTGTGCAAGACTGAAGGGGAGGAGCTGGTTCACCTGTGCAAGACTGAAGGGGAGGAGCTGCGACACCTGTGCAAGACTGAAGGGGAGGAGCCGGTACACCTGTGCAAGACTGGGGGGGAGGGGCCGGTACACCTGTGCAAGACTGAAGGGGAGGAGCTGGTACACCTGTGCAAGACTGAAGGGGAGGAGCTGCGACACCTGTGCAAGACTGAAGGGGAGGAGCCGGTACACCTTTGCAAGACTGGGGGGAGGAGCCGGTACACCTGTGCAAGACTGAAGGGGAGGAGCCATACACCTGTGCAAGACTGAAGGGGAGGAGCCGGTACACCTGTGCAAGACTGAAGGGGAGGAGCCGGTACACCTGTGCAAGACTGAAGGGGAGGAGCTGGTACACCTGTGCAAAACTGGAGGAGGAGCCAGTACACCTGTGCAAGACTGAAGGGGAGGAGCTGGTACATCTGTGCAAGACTGAAGGGGAGGAGCTGGTACATCTGTGCAAGACTGAAGGGGAGGAGCCGGTACACCTGTGCAAGACCGAGGGGGAGGAGCTGGTACATCTGTGCAAGACTGAAGGGGAGGAGCTGGTACATCTGTGCAAGACTGAAGGGGAGGAGCCATACACCTGTGCAAGACTGAAGGGGAGGCCGGGGGGGTGATTTAACCCTTTCACTGCCAGGATGTAATGCTCATGTCGGTAGCACACCCTCCAGTGTTGGATGAAGGATTGCACTTCCCCGTTCACCGGAGTGTTCTGCCCCCATCACCACAAACATTTACATTACTTCAGTGTCTCCCTGGTTTCTGGCCTAGGCCAACATGATGTCATCTGTCCCAGGGGTCTTCATGGGAGGGGGGGGGGCTTTCTCAGCGAAGCACAGCCTCCTATCTGCATGACTGAGCTAAGGGCAGATGGATTCTATGAAATAAATAACATTTAAAAATGAGAAAGGGACTGAAGACAGGATGGAGGAGCAGAACTGATCCCTCTGGAGGGAGGGAGAGGAGGATAAGCCGGCAGCGGTGCATGGAGATTAGGGGGGCGGTGCATGGAGATTAGGGTGGCGGTGCATGGAGATTAGGGGGTGGCGCATGGAGATTAGGGGGCGGCGCATAGAGATTAGGGGGCGGCGCATGGAGATTAAGGGGGCGGTGAATGGAGATTAGGGGGGCGGTGCATGGAGATTAGGGGGGCGGTGCATGGGGATTAGGGGCCAGCACATGGAGATTAGGGGGCAGTGCATGGAGATTAGGGGGCAGTGCATGGAGATTAGGGGGGCGGTGAATGGAGATTAGGGTGCGGTGCATGGGGATTAGGGGGCCGGCACATGGAGATTAGGGGGGCGGTGCTTGGAGATTAGGTGGGCGGTACATGGGGATTAGGGGTCGGCACATGGGGATTAGGGGGCCGGCACATGGAGATTAGGGGGGCGGTGAATGGAGATTAGGGGGCGGTGCATGGGGATTAGGGGGCCGGCATATGGAGATTAGGGGGCCGGCACATGGAGATTAGGGGGCAGTGCATATGGGGATTAGGGGGCCGGCACATGGAGATTAGGGGGCCGGCACATGGAGATTAGGGGGCGGTGCATGGAGATTAGGTGGGCGGTACATGGGGATTAGGGGGCCGGCACATGGAGATTAGGGGGCCGGCACATGGAGATTAGGGGGGCGTTACATGGAGATTAGGGGGCCAGCACATGGAGATTAGGGGGGCCGCACCCCTTATAGACCGGCCGCCTCTGTCTCGAAGGGTACAGGTAATGCGTTGCTCGGCACATAGGAAGGCGGCACCGGTGATCTCTTTGGAGACGATTTGCACTAAAAGTGAATAAATCCTCAAAGGCCAAACAGAAGAATAAATACCCCAAATCTGCCCATGACAGGTTCCCTTTAAATCTCCTTTCATTGGGTTCCTGGACTGGGAATGCCCTCCATCTGTTCGTTGTTCTGCGCCCCCTCCCCCCCCCCCCCGGTGCCGGCACCCACCTACACTCACAAACTGCTACACTGACAAATCGCCGGCTATTTTTACTCCTCGATTTCACACCAGATTTTCAGACGTAAAGACTTTGCTCCGCCATCCTCCCGGGTGAGAATTTCTTCATCATCAGCCGATCGTCTTCTGAAGATGTGTGATGATTAAAACACGACAAATAAATGTGATTGTCGTCTGTAATCCGGAGAAACGCGAGGAGGAAAACTTCTCTCCCCTCTCCAGGGCGCGAATTAATAAAAAGGAAACGTTTAATCGCCGGAGAATGACCTCTGGGGCAAGTTCATCGGCGGCCCGCGCTCCTCCCACCGCCGATCGAGGAAAAATCGCTCAGTCTCAGTATGAACCTCACATCGGGATATCGAAATCTTACCTAAAGACCAAAATAATAGGGGGGGGGGGGTAGGTGACAGTAGCGGGGGCCCACTATGCTATCTATGGGGGGCCCTGTGAACTCCTCTCTGCCCCAAGTCCTCGGTCCCCATGTAGGTGACAGTAGCCGGGGGCCCACTATGCTATCTCTGAGGGGCCCTGTGAACTCCTCTCTGCCCGGAGTCCTCGGTCCCCATGTAGGTGACAGTAGCCGGGGGCCCACTATCCTATCTATGGGGGTCCCTGTGAACTCCTCTCTGCCCGGAGTCCTCGGTCCCCATGTAGGTGACAGTATCCGGGGGCCCACTATGCTATCTCTGGGGGGCCCTGTGGAGTCCTCTCTGGCCCAAGTCCTCGGCCCCCATGTAGGTGACAGTATCCGGGGGCCCACTATGCTATCTCTGGGGGGCCCTGTGAACTCCTCTCTGCCCGGGACCTCAGTCCCCATGTAGGTGACAGTAGCCGGGGCCCACTATGCTATCTCTGGGGGGCCCTGTAAACTCCTCTCTGTCCGGAGTCCTCAGTCCCCATGTAGGTGACAGTAGCCGGGGCCCACTATGCTATCTCTGGGGGGCCCTGTGAACTCCTCTCTGCCCCAAGTCCTTGACCCCCATGTAGGTGACAGTAGCCGGGGCCCACTATGCTATCTCTGGGGGGCCCTGTAAACTCCTCTCTGTCCGGAGTCCTCAGTCCCCATGTAGGTGACAGTAGCCGGGGCCCATTATGCTATCTCTGGGGGGCCATGTGAACTCCTCTCTGCCCCAAGTCTTTGGCCCCCATGTAGGTTACAGTAGCGGGGGCCCACTATGCTATCTCTGGGGGGCCCTGTGAACTCCTCTCTGCCCGGGACCTCAGTCCCCATGTAGGTGACAGTAGCCGGGGCCCACTATGCTATCTCTGGGGGGCCCTGTGAACTCCTCTCTGCCCCAAGTCCTTGACCCCCATGTAGGTGACAGTAGCGGGGGCCCGCTCAGCCAGTCCCTTGGCAGAGGACACGTACCAGCGACTGAGACCAAAGCCATGAAATTCCCATTTCTCCGGACCTCGGTTTCTATCTCATCGGAGGTCAATGTCAATAAAGCAATGTCAGAGTTGATCTACAGTGATTGGGGGCTGGGAGGGGACACAGTTGGGTGACACGCGGTGGGGGGGGGGGGGGTTGGCGGGGTCCTTGTGTCTTATCTCAGTGCCACATGAAGCGCTCGGCCTCCAGAACAAATCTCTGTGACAAAGGAGCTTGGAGGAGATAATAATATCCCGGCCGGCCCAACGTACCGAATATAAAGTGTCATTACTACCGGAGCCGGGACAAGAGGGCGCCTCCAACCGCGCAATATATTCCCATTACCTTACCGACTTCCAGCTGGCGGTATTATCATTCATTTCCATGGAGTCAGGATGTGAGTACAGAATGTGGGACCTTCACAGAGGAGCCTACAGAGTCAGTCCATCAGAAGGAGGTCAATTTAAAGAAGGTCCGTGGGAAGGAGGTCCATGGGAAGAAGGTCCATAAGAAGGAGGTCCATGGGAAGTGGGTCAATGGGAAGAAGGTCCATAAGAAGGAGGTCCATGGAAGGAGGTTCATGGGAAGAAGGTCCATAAGAAGGAGGTCCATGGGAAGTGGGTCAATGGGAAGAAGGTCCATAAGAAGGAGGTCCATGGAAGGAGGTTCATGGGAAGAAGGTCCATAAGAAGGAGGTCCATGGGAAGGGGGTCAATGGGAAGAAGGTCCATAAGAAGGAGGTCAATTTAAAGGAGGTCCGAGGGAAGGAGGTCCATGGGAAGAAGGTCCATAAGAAGGAGGTCCATGGAAGGAGGTTCATGGGAAGAAGGTCAATAAGAAGGAGGTCCATGGAAGGAGATTCATGGGAAGTGGGTCCATGGGAAGAAGGTCCATGGGTAGGGGATCCATAGGAAGGAGGCACGTGCAAAATGGTGGCACAGAATTTCCTCTACATAGAACATTACACCTACCTGGTCTGGTCTGGTCTAGTACATGGCCGGCTCTGGCTTGCTCTGGTCTGGTTTAGTCTGGTTGGCTCTGATCTGATCTGGTCCATTGCTGTTTCTGGTTTAGTCTGGTCCTTGGCTAGTTCTAGCCAGGTGTGGTCTTGTCCATGTCTGGCTCTGGCTTGCTCTGGTTCGGTCTGGTTGGCTCTGGTCTGGTTTAGTCAGCTTTAGTCTGGTCTATGGCCTGCTCTGTTTGGTTTGATCTGGTCCATGGCCGGCTCTGGTATGCTCTGGTCTGGCCGGCTCTGATCAGGTCAGGTCTGGTCTACTCTAGTCTGGACACTGGTCGGCTCTGGCTTGGTCTGGTTGGCTCTGATCAGCTCTGGTTTTGTCAGGTCTGGTTTATGGCCTGCTCTGGTTTGGTCTGGTCCATGGCCTGCTCTGGTCTGCTTTGGTTGTCTCTGGTCTGGTCCATGGCCAGTTCTGGCTTGCTCTGGTCTGGTTTGGTCTGGTTGGCTCTGGTCTGGTCCATGGCCAGCTCTCGTGTGGTCTGGTATATGGTGGACTCTGGTCTAATCTGGTCTGGTCCATGGTTGGCTCTGATCAGCTCTGCTCTGCTTGGCTCTGGTCTGGTCTGGTTGGCTCTGATCAGCTCTGCTCTGCTTGGCTCTGGTTTGGTCTAGTCTATGGCCGGCTCTGGTCTGGTCTGGCTGGCCCTGGTCTGGTCTGGTCTATGGCCGGCTCTGGTCTGGTCTGGCTGGCTCTGGTCTGGTTGGCTCTGCTCTGGTCTGGTCTGGTCTATGGCCGGCTCTGGTCTGGTCTGGTCTATGGCCAGCTCTGGTCTGGTCTGGCTGGCTCTGGTCTGGTCTGGTTGGCTCTGCTCTGGTCTGGTCTAGTCTATGGCTGGCTCTGGTCTGGTCTGGCTGGCTCTGGTCTGGTCTAGTCTATGGCCGGCTCTGGTCTGGTCTGGCTGGCTCTGGTCTGGTCTGGTTGGCTCTGCTCTGCTCTGGTCTAGTCTATGGCCGGCTCTGGTCTGGCTGGCTCTGGTCTGGTCTGGTTGGCTCTGCTCTGGTCTGGTCTGGCTGGCTTTGGTCTGGTCTGGTTGGCTCTACTCTGGTCTGGTCAAGTCTATGGCCGGCTCTGGTCTGGTCTGGCTGGCTCTGGTCTGGTCTAGTCTATGGCCGGCTCTGGTCTGGTCTGGCTGGCTCTGGTCTGGTCTGGTGTATGGCCGGCTCTGCTCTGCTCTGGTCTAGTCTATGGCCGGCTCTGGTCTGGCTGGCTCTGGTCTGGTCTGGTTGGCTCTGCTCTGGTCTGGTCTAGTCTATGGCCGGCTCTGGTCTGGTCTGGCTGGCTCTGGTCTGGTCTAGTCTATGGCCGGCTCTGGTCTGGTCTGGTTGGCTCTGCTCTGGTCTGGTCTATGGCCGGCTCTGGTCTGGTCTGGCTGGCTCTGGTCTCGTCTGGTCTATGGCCGGCTCTGGTCTGGTCTATGGCCGGCTCTGGTCCCTTGGATGGAAGTCAGTGTATTAGGCTCGGTGTGCAGCGGGTGGATCAGCGGCGGACGTATAAAACATTATTTACACCTTCGTTCCCCGGACTCGCTAACCTCGGATGCCGGTGACCTTTACAGCTGATTGGCTCCATTGCATTCTACCTGGAGGGCATTTTAAATAAAACTTCTCAGGTCCTTCACTGCGCGGTCACCGAATCCACAGAGAGATTAACCGTCTGAGTCCCGGATCTTCTCCAAGAAGGTCATTGTACAGTAAGGGGCCACTAAATACACACAAGGGTTTATATGAAAGTCAGTCTGTAAATGGATGAGAATATAGATATATAGATATTTTACATCCATCTCATTGCTACTGATCTCCTTCAACCTCTTTCAGACACTTCCTGTCCACATGCCCCTCCCCCCCCCCCCACATCATTGCTCCGGACCAGCTTCCTGATAGTGACAACGGTCCCCCGCCGCGTACAATGTGGGGAGACTCTCCTTGTCTCCTCCTATATGAGAGGGTGACAACCCAGGAGCACAATGGGGAGGAGACAGTTGTCACTCTGGGGGGTGTTTACTAAAACTGGAGAGCCCAGAATCTGGTGCAGCTCTGCGTGGCAGCCAATCAGCTTCTTCAATCTGGCTCTGACAAGAAATTTATAACAATAATTATGTTACACTTACTGGCTCTGAAAAGGTTTTACACGGAGCCGCCCCCACCACCCCCCTCTTCTCGTGTCCCCCGCTGGCCTCCTGGTTCCTCCCAATGCTGAGTGCCGGTGTTTCGCCAGATTAGGCAACCCATCGGAATGTGTGACGGTCCGTCGCCACCATCTTGCTACACCCCACACTCCTCTATAGTAAGGATACAGTGAGAAGGGGGAGAGCGGACATCTTGGTACACCCCGCACTCCTCCATAGTAAGGATACAGTGAGAAGGGGGAGAGCGGACATATTGGTACACCCCGCACCCCTCCATAGTAAGGATACAGTGAGAAGGGGAGAGCGGACATCTTGGTACACCCCGCACCCCTCCATAGTAAGGATACAGTGAGAAGGGGAGAGCGGACATCTTGGTACACCCCGCACCCCTCCATAGTAAGGATACAGTGAGAAGGGGGGGAGAGCGGACATCTTGGTACACCCCACACCCCTCCAAAGTAAGGATACAGTGAGAAGGGGGAGAGCGGACATCTTGGTACACCCCGCACCCCTCTATAGTAAGGATACAGTGAGAAGGGGGAGAGCGGACATCTTGGTACACCCCGCACCCCTCCATAGTAAGGATACAGTGAGAAGGGGGAGAGCGGACATCTTGGTACACACCGCACTCCTTCATAGTAAGGATACAGTGAGAAGGGGGAGAGCGGACATCTTGGTACACCCCGCACCCCTCCATAGTAAGGATACAGTGAGAAGGGGGAGAGCGGACATCTTGGTACACCCTGCACCCCTCCATAGTAAGGATACAGTGAGAAGGGGAGAGCGGACATCTTGGTACACCCTGCACCCCTCCATAGTAAGGATACAGTGAGAAGGGGGAGAGCGGACATCTTGGTACACCCCGCACCCCTCCATAGTAAGGATACAGTGAGAAGGGGAGAGCGGACATCTTGGTACACCTCGCACTCCTCCATAGTAAGGATACAGTGAGAAGGGGGAGAGCGGACATCTTGGTACACCCCGCACCCCTCTATAGTAAGGATACAGTGAGAAGGGGGAGAGCGGACATCTTGGTACACCCCGCACCCCTCCATAGTAAGGATACAGTGAGAAGGGGGAGAGCGGACATCTTGGTACACCCCGCACCCCTCCATAGTAAGGATACAGTGAGAAGGGGGAGAGCGGACATCTTGGTACACCCCACACCCCTCCATAGTAAGGATACAGTGAGAAGGGGGAGAGCGGACATCTTGGTACACCCCGCACCCCTCCATAGTAAGGATACAGTGAGAAGGGGGAGAGTGGACATCTTGGTACACCCCGCACCCCTCCATAGTAAGGATACAGTGATAAGGGGGAGAGCGGACATCTTGGTACACCCCGCACCCCTCCATAGTAAGGATACAGTGAGAAGGGGGAGAGTGGACATCTTGGTACACCCCGCACCCCTCCATAGTAAGGATACAGTGAGAAGGGGGAGAGCGGACATCTTGGTACACCCCCCGCACCTCTCCATAGTAAGGATACACTGAGAAGGGGGAGAGCGGACATCTTGGTACACCCCGCACCCCTCCATAGTAAGGATACAGTGAGAAGGGGGAGAGCGGACATCTTGGTACACCCCGCACTCCTCCATAGTAAGGATACAGTGAGAAGGGGGAGAGCGGACATCTTGGTACACCCCGCACCCCTCCATAGTAAGGATACAGTGAGAAGGGGGAGAGCGGACATCTTGGTACACCCCGCACCCCTCCATAGTAAGGATACAGTGAGAAGGGGGAGAGCGGACATCTTGGTACACCCCGCACCCCTCCATAGTAAGGATACAGTGAGAAGGGGGAGAGCGGACATCTTGGTCTACCACGCACTCCTCCATAGTAAGGATACAGTGAGAAGGGGGAGAGCGGACATCTTGGTACACCCCGCACCCCTCCATAGTAAGGATACAGTGAGAAGGGGGAGAGCGGACATCTTGGTACACCCCGCACCCCTCCATAGTAAGGATACAGTGAGAAGGGGGAGAGCGGACATCTTGGTACACCCCGCACCCCTCCATAGTAAGGATACAGTGAGAAGGGGGAGAGCGGCCATCTTGGTACACCCCGCACCCCTCCATAGTAAGGATACAGTGAGAAGGGGGAGAGCGGACATCTTGGTACACCCCGCACTCCTCCATAGTAAGGATACAGTGAGAAGGGGAGAGCGGACATCTTGGTACACCCCGCACTCCTCCATAGTAAGGATACAGTGAGAAGGGGGAGAGCGGCCATCTTGGTACACCCCGCACTCCTCCATAGTAAGGATACAGTGAGAAGGGGGAGAGCGGACATCTTGGTACACCCCGCACTCCTCCATAGTAAGGATACAGTGAGAAGGGGAGAGCGGACATCTTGGTACACCCCGCACTCCTCCATAGTAAGGATACAGTGAGAAGGGGGAGAGCGGACATCTTGGTACACCCCGCACTCCTCCATAGTAAGGATACAGTGAGAAGGGGGAGAGCGGCCATCTTGGTACACCCCGCACTCCTCCATAGTAAGGATACAGTGAGAAGGGGGAGAGCGGCCATCTTGGTACACCCTGCACTCCTCCATAGTAAGGATACAGTGAGAAGGGGGAGAGCGGACATCTTGGTTCACCCCGCACTCCTCCATAGTAACTATGCAGATCTTCCCCTCATTTACTATGCAGAGCTTCCCCTCATTTACTATGCAAAGCTTCCCCTCATTGACTAAGCTCTGCAGAGCGCACCATCTGTTTATTTTTTGGAAATCAGCCCCAAAATCACCCAAATGGGCGAAGCAGCGACCTTCCAAGAGCCGACCAGTGATTCCCTAAATTCCCACCAACCCCCTTATAGAAATGGCGCCGTTGGTCCAAGAGCCGCATTTTATAACGCACGTTTTATTTTCGTATATTTTGGAAGGGTTGCGAGGAATCCAATTTTGTCGCCGATGACAGAAGACAGGTGAGTTTGGTTGGCCCTCCCGTCATTTCCGGTAACGGGGGGTGAATTATTCTGCGGTGAACGTTCCGGGAGGGGGGACACGGGGGGTGAATTATTCCACGGTTCCGAGAGGGGGGACACGGGTGTATTATTCCGCGATGAACGTTCCGGGAGGGGGACACACGGGGGATGAAGTATTCCACGGTTCCCGGAGGGGGGACGCTGGGGGTGAATTATTCCGAGGTTCCGGGAGGGGGGACGCGGGGGGTGAAATATTCTGCGGTGAACGTTCCGGGAGGGGGGACGTTGCGGGGGGTGAATTATTCCGAGGTTCCGGGAGGGGGGACGCGGGGGGTGAATTATTCTGCGGTGAACGTTCCGGGAGGGGGGACGCGGGGGGTGAATTATTCCGCGGTTCCGGGAGGGGGGAGGGCGTTTTGTGATGCGGCTCCATGCCTCCTGCTTTGCATTCTGTCTTTGGACGGAGATAACGCGCCGATCCCTCGATCAGAATGTTAAAGATCCTTCTGGCCATGAGCTGCCGAGGTAATTGGCGGATATGAATAATTCATAGGACGTCTCTGTACATCCAACACGCAATCCACACGTGTCCTCGCCGCCGCCGAGCGCCGTCCACAAGAATTACCATGATCCGGTACCGCTACTCAGATAACAGCCGAAATAGATTCTTTACATAGGTCTCCGGGGGGAGGGGGAACGATCGGCACGCGCTGAGCCGCGATCGGCTTCGCCATAATCTGACGCTTCATTCTCTCCCGTCAGGAACAGAAAGTTGGAACGTCAAACGGGAAGTAAGGAGAGAAGATCGGCGGAAGAAATCCGTACAATTCTCTACAACTTGTCATTGTCCGAAAGATCGGCAACAATCTTCTCCAAAGAAAGAATCCGAAAGTAACAAAGGATCAGAATCGTCTCATCGGTGCTCCTCCTCCTCCGATCTCATCGATGCTCCTCCTCCTCCGATCTCATCGATGCTCCTCCTCCTCCGATCTCATCGATGCTCCTCCTCCTCCGATCTCATCGATGCTCCTCCTCCTCCGATCTCATCGGTGCTCCTCCTCCTCCGATCTCATCGGTGCTCCTCCTCCTCCGATCTCATCTGTGCTCCTCCTCCTCCGATCTCATTGGTGCTCCTCCTCCTCCGATCTCATTGGTGCTCCTCCTTCAATCTCATCGGTGCTCCTCCTCCTCCGATCTCATCGGTGCTCCTCCTCCTCCGATCTCATCGGTGCTCCTCCTCTTCCGATCTCATCGGTGCTCCTCCTCCGATCTCATCGGTGCTCCTCCTCCGACGATCTCATCGGTGCTCCTCCTCCTCCGATCTCATTGGTGCTCCTCCTTCAATCTCATCTGTGCTCCTCCTCCTCCGATCTCATCGGTGCTCCTCCTCCTCCGATCTCATCGGTGCTCCTCCTCCTCCGATCTCATTGGTGCTCCTCCTTCAATCTCATCTGTGCTCCTCCTCCTCCGATCTCATCGGTGCTCCTCCTTCTCCGATCTCATCGGTGCTCCTCCTCCTCCGATCTCATCGGTGCTCCTCCACATCCGATCTCATCGGTGCTCCTCCTCCTCCGATCTCATCGGTGCTCCTCCTCCTCCGATCTCATTGGTGCTCCTCCTTCAATCTCATCTGTGCTCCTCCTCCTCCGATCTCATCGGTGCTCCTCCTTCTCCGATCTCATCGGTGCTCCTCCTCCTCCGATCTCATCGGTGCTCCTCCACATCCGATCTCATCGGTGCTCCTCCTCCTCAGATCTCATCGGTGCTCCTCCTCCTCCGATCTCATCGGTGCTCCTCCACATCCGATCTCATCGGTGCTCCTCCTCCTCAGATCTCATCGGTGCTCCTCCTCCTCCGATCTCATCAGTGTTCCTCCTCGAATCTCATTGGTGCTCCTCCTCTAATCTCCTCGCTCCTCCTCCGATCTCACTGTCCGGCTGTCTGGATATTTACATGGGGAAAGAGTTCTTTACAGTAAGAATGTGGATTAGTCTTTACCGTAGAAAATTCTTCCCAAGCAGATTCCTTAAAGGCTGGATGTGTTTGTACATGTGGCCCCCAGCATGTCTGGCCCTAACACATGCTGGGGGTTATCACCACACTATCTCTTCAAAGTACCCCAAGTCCCCCCTTAGTCCAAACCACAGCAAAGCACACTACAAGTCATATACAATGAGGCCACACCCACATTCTGTGCTAAGATAGGAACGCTTTTCAGATTTTATTATATTTGCTTTAACGGAGTGCAGCTGATTGGTTCAAACAGTAAGAGGCGGAGCCATACAGGTGCTGTGTGATGTAATGAGACCTGTAGCTTGTTCACAATGGATCTGATAATGATCTTAGTAGTTATATTGCATCATCCAGGGGGGCGGGGTTTTTGCACCTGGATCCCTCCCACAGCTCTGCTCTCTCTGCTTGTGAAGGGAAGTCTTGTCTCCGCCCCTCCTGTAGTTTTCTATAGGCAGTCTGTTGTGGGTGAAGCCTGCAGTGCTCCTCCCACAGCTCTGCTCTCTGCACAGGTTACACACGGCTGCTGATGTCACTGATACTTTTACAAGGAAATCTCTGGGTTTGGTGGATTGATGTCCTTTGTGTATAGAGAGGTATTAGTGGGCGTGTTCTGATCTCCTGGTCAGTTATGTGGCTCAGTTTGTTGGGCACATCTGCCGCCCCTCACCCACACCGCTGTGCCGTGGCATCAATCATGTGACCCGGCGATTCTGATGTGCTGCCGCCGTTATTATATCCGTCTTCATATAACATCTGCACCGCGCACAGCGGCGGAAAATGACCCATAAATCACATTGTCCTTTCCTAATGAAAATATATCGGCACAGCAAAGTTTCTGCTGATATTATTGGTCCCCCCCTCCCCCTTCCCCTCCCCCTCCCTCCGATGGACGCGTCCGAACACACAGCGCGCTTTCACCTCAAACTCCCTGTTTACACCTATGGATGGGATTGTAATGAGTGTCACATCATCGATCCGACGCATCACACTTCTCTTTCCTAATTTTCACCATCCGCCGCGCTTCCTCCACCGCTCGCCCCGCGCCCAATCAATCGCGTCACACTCCTGAGATTGTTACCGAGTCCGCGCTCCACCGTTCTCCCCAATCAAACAATTCGCCGCGGTTTAGACTTCTTTCACACGCTGTGTTGTTATAATAAATGAAGCTCTGCTCGTTTGTGAGCCTCTGTCATGGCGTGCGTTCTTCTGCGCCCCGCGCCCTCCATGTTCCCATCGTGCCCTCTTCTGCGCCCCGCGCCCCGCGCCCTCCATGTTCCCATCGTGCCCTCTTCTGCGCCCCGCGCCCCGCGCCCTCCATGTTCCCATCGTGCCCTCTTCTGCGCCCCGCGCCCTCCATGTTCACATCGTGCCCTCTTCTGCGCCCCGCGCCCCGCGCCCTCCATGTTCCCATCGTGCCCTCTTCTGCGCCCCGCGCCCTCCATGTTCACATCGTGCCCTCTTCTGCACCCCGCGCCTTCCGTGTTCCCATCGTGCCCTCTTCTGCGCCCCTCGTCCTCCATGTTCCCATCGTGCCCTCTTCTGCGCCCCGCGCCCTCCATGTTCCCATCGTGCCCTCTTCGGTGCCCCGTGCCCCGCGCCCTCCATGTTCCCATCGTGCCCTCTTCTGCGCCCCTCGTCCTCCATGTTCCCATCGTGCCCTCTTCTGCGCCCCGCGCCCCGCGCCCTCCATGTTCCCATCGTGCCCTCTTCGGTGCCCCGTGCCCCGCGCCCTCCATGTTCCCATCGTGCCCTCTTCTGCGCCCCGCGCCCTCCATGTTCACATCGTGCCCTCTTCTGCGCCCCGCGCCCCGCGCCCTCCATGTTCCCATCGTGCCCTCTTCTGCACCCCGCGCCCTCCATGTTCCCATCATGCCCTCTTCTGCGCCCCGCGCCCTCCATGTTCCCATCGTGCCCTCTTCTGTGCCCCACACCCTCCATGTTCCCATCGTGCCCTCTTCTGCGCCCCGCGCCCCGCGTCCTCCATGTTCCCATCGTGCCCTCTTCTGTGCCCCGCACCCTCCATGTTCCCATCGTGCCCTCTTCTGCGCCCCGCGCCCGCGTCCTCCATGTTCCCATCGTGCCCTCTTCTGCACCCCGCGCCCTGGTCCTCCGTGTTCCCATGGTGCCCTCTTCTGCGCCCGCATACCGCGCCCTGATCCTCCGTGTCCCCATGGTGCCCTCTTCTGCACCCCGCGCCCTGATCCTCCATGTCCCTATTGTACCCTATTCTGTGCCCCGCATACCGCGTCCTGGTCCTCCATGTCCCCATCGTGCCCTCTTCTGCACCCCGCACCCTGGTCCTCCGTGTCCCCATCGTGCCCTCTTCTGCGCCCCGCGCCCTGGTCCTCTGTGTCCCCATCGTGCCCTCTTCTGCACCCCGCACCCTGGTCCTCCGTGTCCCCATCGTGCCCTCTTCTGCGCTCCGCATACCGCACCCTGGTCCTCTGTGTTCCCATTGTACCCTCTTCTGTGCCCCGCGCCCTGGTCCGGCATGTCCCCATCGTGCCCTCTTCTGCGCTCCGCATACCGCACCCTGGTCCTCTGTAGTGTTGAGCAGAATATGCCATATTCGATTTCGCGATATATCTCGAATATATAGTCGAATATTCGAGATATATTCGCTAAATACGAATATTCGTGATATTTTTTGGAAATGAAATTATTGCGAATTTTCGCTATTGCGAATGCGAATGCGAATTGCGATTGCGAATGCGAAATTTCGAGAAATGCGGAATTGAGCACTCTTATTGGCTCAGAATATTCGTGATATATTACAATACAAAATAATTGCGAAATTTCGAGAAATGCGGAATGGAGCACTCTGATTGGCTCAGATAATTTGTGATATATTACAATATAAAATAATCGCGCAATATCGCTATTGCCGAATAATCGCATTGCGATTTTTCGGCAATATAAAATGAGCGCTGCAGCTACTCGGCCCAAGGTCTCTAATCATACCAGCAATGCTTTTAGACGTCGATGGGGATCTCTAGGATGTGATCTGTTCTAAAAAAAAATTGAAAACATTCGAATATTCGAAATAGCGAATATTCGCCGCGATATTCGTGTTATTCGCGAATACTCGAATATGCAATATTCGTAGCGAATATTCGCAATGCAAATATTCGTGAGCAACACTAGTCCTCTGTGTTCCCATTGTACCCTCTTCTGCGCCCCGTGCCCTGGTCCGGCATGTTCCCATCGTGCCCTCTTCTGCGCCCCGCGTCCTCCGTGTTCCCATCGTGCCCTCTTCTGCGCCCCGCGCCCTGGTCCGGCATGTCCCCATCGTGCCCTCTTCTGCGCTCCGCATACCACACCCTGGTCCTCTGTGTTCCCATTGTACCCTCTTCTGGTCCTGCATGTCCCCATGGCATCCTCTTCGGCGCCCCACACCCTAGTCCTCCATGTCCCCATCGTGCCCTCTTCTGCACCCGGCAGTGCACATGTCTATTATTCCCCTCCCCCCCTCTCGTTCCCCGTCTAGGTGCAGACCAGCGGTTCTTAGCCTCAGTCCTCAAGTACCTCCACCTGGCCGTGTTTTGGGAATTTTTCTTGGATAAAATATCTGTCCTAAACACCAAGACGGTGACCTAAAGCACCTGTGCAAGATAAAGGAAAACCTGGAAACATGGCCTGCCGGGGTACCTGAGGAACGGGGTTGAGAACCTCCGGTGTATTGATGGTACCACTGGTGTAGAGCATGTGGCAGACAAGGCCTTGCACATGCTCAGTAGGGAGCTGCCTGTCAAGAAAGGACATCTGTCTCCTGAAACCAAGATGGCGCGGCATGAAGATACGGAAAGCATCATCGTCAGGGAGGACGGCGCTGGACTCCATGGACAGGTAAGTATCTGTTTGTAGTAAGTCGGCAGCTGAAGTACTTGCCCCCCAAATCTTTTTAGTCTCATGCCCCCCAGGTTCAGACAAGGAGGGGGATGGGCTTTAACACCCACAATCCGCACATATGGATCTGTGAGTGGTCAAGGCCCCTGTGCTCAGAACGCGCTCCCCGCTTCTCCCGGCACATCGGTAGTAATTCCCCGGGGTGGTGAGCGGTCGGTGCGCTGGTTTGTGGCGTCCTCCAAGCACCCCAACAATGATAGATAAAGAAAAGTCCTAAATGTATTAACCCAGGTGAGGTACAAAACAATACAGGGCTTACGCGTTTCGGCGAAGATACTCTTCGGGTCTCTAGTAATAATCTGACTGGCCTTTGATCATGTGACCCCTGTGACAGCCAATCAGAGTGGTCACGTGACCAGGTGGTTCCTCCCGCCCAGCAACCATGGGTAGGAAGGGGTTAAAGCTGGATTTGAATTCTCAGGGTGCGCGGCGGCGCCCATCATGCGGACGAAGAAATCTCGCACATTTTCCGGCGCTCTGATGAATTATTCCGCAGGTTCAGATTCCGGTTCCTTTTCTTTGCGGTGGAAATTTGCTTCATATTGCTGCAGTCAGCGCTAATGAAGGGCGATTAATAATCATTTCTTCCGATCCTGACACCGGAAGAATGGCGATGTATTGTATCTGTCACCGCGCGGCGCAACCCTCATTAGTAATGTTACGCAACACCCCGACGCAGCCACGTTCCTCCCCCGCAGCTCGCCTCTCCAGGGAATGAATCTGCGGTGGGCCGGCGCCAATCATAGGCAGGACTTTATTTCTCCCGGTCCGGGCGCCAGCGATCGGCGCCAATCGGATGAGGAAGGTTCCGGGGGCTCCGACAAAGGTGAGGGATGTAATTACAGGCTGGATGTCTGTGCCATATGGAGGGGGGATTCAGCCGGATTCCTCGGCGCTGCGCCGCCCTCGTTAAGCTAATGTTGTTTTTCTCTTTCGGAAGCAGATGTTCTGTTTAAACGGCGAGTTTGAGTTAAGTTCTCGTACCTTTCGCAGGCGGCGTTCCAACAAGCCCCGGAGACGGAGCGCACCAGCTGCTGAGCCCTCCCACCTCCTTATCCTGAGCGCCATCAGATGGGAAGACGTCGCCGCCGCCGCGCTCCGCCGCTCGCTGGGGCCACAGTTCCCACCACACAAAGGATCAAACGCTTATCTCAGAAGGACAATGGAGGCGTGACCCCCGGAGTCAGAGGCGGCTCTAGGCTTTGTGAGGCCTTAGGCAAAACTTGACATGGGCCCCCCCTCACTCACCCCCATGATGGTAAAAATAATTCAAGGACAAGGGCCTCTTCCCTACAACCCTGGCCAGTGGTTGTGGGGGGTCTGCGGGCAGGGGGCTTATCGGAATCTGGAAGCCCCCTTTAACAAGGTGGCCCCCAGATCCTGCTCTTTAATACCTAACGGGGCGGGGGCCACCCGGTGATGTCAACTGCTGAACACGCCCCTTGCAACGTCATTGACTGAGGGCATGCTGGGTCATTAATGTCACAAGGGGTGGTGTCACCGATATTCACTGGTTGCTAGGGACGCTGGCAGCCCCGCTCCTGAGTCAGGGATCTTAATGCTGCCTAATTAAAGAGCCGCCTCTGCCCAGGATCCTCCAGATGAGATCCGGGTCCACACCCAGTTCTGGGACACACCCACTGCCCATCCAGGTGAGATCAGACTATACACCCAGTGCCAGGACACACCCACTGCCCCCTCCAGGTGAGATCAGACTCCACGCCCAGTGCAAGGACACACCCACTGCCCCTCCAGGTGAGATCAGACTCCACACCCAGTGCCGGGACACACCCACTGCCCCTCCAGGTGAGATCAGACTCCACGCCCAGTGCCGGGACACACCCACTGCCCCCTCCAGGTGAGATCAGACTGCACACCCAGTTCTGGGACACACCCACTGCCCATCCAGGTGAGATCAGACTATGCACCCAGTGCCAGGACACACCCACTGCCCCCTCCAGGTGAGATCAGACTCCACGCCCAGTGCAAGGACACACCCACTGCCCCTCCAGGTGAGATCAGACTCCACACCCAGTGCCGGGACACACCCACTGCCCCTCCAGGTGAGATCAGACTCCACGCCCAGTGCCGGGACACACCCACTGCCCCCTCCAGGTGAGATCAGACTGCACACCCAGTTCTGGGACACACCCACTGCCCATCCAGGTGAGATCAGACTATGCACCCAGTGCCAGGACACACCCACTGCCCCCTCCAGGTGAGATCTAAATCCACACCCAGTGCAAGGACACACTCACTGCCCCTCCAGGTGAGATCAGACTCCACACCCAGTGCTGGGACACACCCACTGCTCCTCCAGGTGAGATCAGACTCCACACCCAGTGCCAGGACACACCCACTGCTCCTCCAGGTGAGATCAGACTCCACACCCAGTGCAAGGACACACCCACTGCCCCTCCAGGTGAGATCAGACTCCACACCCAGTGCAAGGACACACCCACTGCCCCTCCAGGTGAGATCAGACTCCACACCCAGTGCCGGGACACACCCACTGCCCCTCCAGGTGAGATCAGACTCCACACCCAGTGCCGGTGACTTGTCAGCCTTGTTC
This sequence comes from Rana kukunoris, assembly GCA_029574335.1. Classification (NCBI taxonomy): domain Eukaryota; kingdom Metazoa; phylum Chordata; class Amphibia; order Anura; family Ranidae; genus Rana; species Rana kukunoris. Next base: position 255,938 of record JAJQKJ010001976.1, read on the forward strand.
CACTATGAGATTTGTT